>JAQFYC010003979.1:0-18783 GCA_034694165.1 Tomocerus mixtus | reverse complement strand
CTCTTACCTACCTACCTAACTGCTAACTAACTCACTAACTAATGAATTATATAATTATAGTTTGTAAGTACTTTTGGTTAGGAAGGTAAGAAGCTATATAATGTATTAAACCTTAACCCCAGTCTAACATAACAATAATTGTAAATACCTAGGGCTTTTGTATTCTTAACACAAACAATGGTGATCATATACTTTTCAATAATTAATTCAGCTAACTACAATTAATATACTTAACTAACTACTTAGAATGTCTAAGCTAAGTAAGTAGGTTCAAGTATTATTGTGTTTTTGTATCTGCTAGCTGAGTTTTCATAGGTAATTAATATATATACATAATAAATAGGTAAGTAATGTAATCATAAGCATTAATGGTAATGTTCGTAGTCTTACTTTTTTGTAATTAATGTAAGGTAATGTGCATGTGCTTACAATACAATAACATTATAGTCTAATATTATGTTTTAGTGTATTTGTAGTAATGTTATTTGTTACAGTTGTGATGTTGTGTTGTTTTTTTATGGATGAATAAATGATTATGCTGGGCGCGTCTTAGCCGAGCCTAAGTCTTCATGTAAGTTGTAAGTGAATCAAAATGAAACAATCAAACTAAATTTACAATACACTTTGCCAAGCCAAACCTTATGGCCCGACGATGAGAGATGGAATGGAAATTGAAACCAAAACCAAAACCTGTCTTGTTCTGCCCACACGGCACAATTCCTCGAACAAGTAGTTAAACCCTAACGAATTAAAATACTAATGAGTTGGTTTTTAATACTAATACCAACCTCTAGTTAAAGAAGCTACCTTACTTTACATTACCCTACAAAGTACCTAATTAGCATACTGTACCAAATTAATTAATTTATTAACTAACTCAATTGTTGAAATGAAAAATTCTATTTAATGATCATTATGTAAGTTAGTTCACTACTAACTATTGTTATTATGTCATGTTGTTTTTGTTATTTATTTATTTATTTATGGACACATACATGTATTTTATAAAGAATTGATGTTGATGATTATGATGTTTTGTTGGTATATAATTTCTATGTCGTGCTTTTAATAAGTACTCATTGTTAAAAGGTAAATAAAGCAGGCAGTGCCAGTGCAGTGAAGCCGTGGCTGTGCCAGGTTATGCTATTGCTATATTATGTTAATTTATGTTACTATGTTTTATCACTATGTCCGTCCTGTAAATTTTTGTCTCATTTTTGCTTACATTGAACATGAACGGAATAAATGAGAGACGATATAAAAATATCTTAAATCATCATTTTGCTTTACTTTTGCATTTTACATGCAATCAACATCAACATCAACATAAAGTAGGTATCTAAACTAAGTAAATGAAGACAAGCCAACTGAAATGATCCACCTATATATAATAAAATACTTCTCATGTACTATTGTGCATTTGCATTTGCATGAAAAATAAAACTGCAATTTTTTTCGTATGATTCCTGTCTGCCTTGGCTTGACTTGACTTCTCTGTGAATGTTATGTGGGCTTTGCGGAAGTTTTTTCCCGTATTGTCATGAACAAATGCAAACAGGACATAGAGGAACGATAATAAATACAAGTGAGCTATAAGTCTATAGAGCACAAAGCCTTTTATATATACAAACAAGGGAAGCTTCTATATTTGTGCTACTAAAGTATATTAGCACAATGATGCACTATACAATATACAGACATACATAACTACAACACACTTGTTTCTTTTTCAATCACCCATTCAGAGTTCTTTTTCTTTTTCATCATACTCTCTTCAGTTAGAATCAGAATACAAGACTAGCTAACTAACAACATAACATAACGTAAGTAAACTAACATAACGTAAGGAAGCAAAGGAGAATAGAACAGGATTCCATAGCTTACATACACTTAATTGAGCGCTCCAAATTCGGTCTTTCTCTACCCTTCCTTTCAAATTAGAATTAGGGATCCATACACTAACTAAAGTAACTAAAGACATTATATTTTACTATAAGAATGCATATACGATCATATCTTCATATCATATCACAAAATTCAAATTCAACTGCACTGTACAGATATTTCGAACATAACTTAAGTACTAGTACAGTAAATTATTACACTGTAGTATGCATCTGCATAATATGCATTTATTAGCCTTTTTAGTACCAAAAAGATACAGTATACTATACTATTATTACTTCATCATATCATAATAATAAGCTCCAGCTCAAAACTGCAATGCTTGTTATACGATAATAATACGTAGCCATTACTGACGTTAGTTTGTGCAGTTTACTTTTCATTCAATGGCTAATTTTAAGACGGTAATGCTAATGCTGGCTGCATTGTGTGCAATGAATTTCTATAGATAAAATATAGTTTCATACATCTGTACTACTAACTACTTTACTACTAACTAAAGTAGTGTGTAATAATGAATAAATAGAGAGAGAAAAGAATTACAAGTTAAGCGGTAGAAGTGAACAGGCTAACGATAACTGCTAATAACGAATACCTAATATACTACAGGTAACTAATACAGGTAAGTCAGTTCAGTTTCATCCGCCTGACTCAGCATTCGTATCTATATGAATATTGTAGGTAATGTTTCAATGTGCTACCTTAGATAAGTCGGTTTGTAATGTAAAGATGTATACATACAATATTGAGATTATACTGTACTGTATACTGCTTAACTGAAATACATAACAGTATTGCAATGCATTAGATTAGACATTGCATTGAATTGAAAATTGCAGACTTTGCAGAAGGCAGAGTTTGTAGAATAATGGGAAATTGAATGGAATTTCATTAGATTTTATTCGAGCTATCGAGCTACAAAGTCCTTACACTAGTAAACTGTATAATACTTGCTTGATAGTGCAACCCAGTAGTTAAGTTAAGAAATATTATAAGCTTGTCAATACTAATACATACAATATATGACAAATACAAACTGCATTTGTATCTGTTTTATGTCTTAGGCAGAAAGAGTAAAATCAAAGACTTGTTTTTATACCGTGAAAAATTGTACAACAATTAATTATCATGTCATTTAAAGCTTAGAGAATTGTTAATTGCCTTTAATACTCCATTAAAAGTTTTCATGCTTTCCATCCTGCATAAATGTTTATTTACTATTAATTTGATTCATTCCTGATTTTGACTGCATTTTATGGTGCACGTATTTTCGATGAGCATTAAATTGAAATCAAGCCGGTAATTAAAATATTCCAACTAATTAAATAGATTAAAGAGAAAATATTCAGATAAATCTTGTGTAACTTACATTGATAGTATTGGACATTTTAGTACAGATACTAATCCGTATTGTTATTATTAGTACATTATGTACGTATGTAGCGTGTCTACGTGACTATGACATAAATAGTATACCTACCTATTACCTATGTAGTTTTTCACATATAAACTTCTTCGTAGGTACCAAACGCATATCTGTAAAGGTGTACATGTTTAATGTCTATATTTAATCTTTGTACATTGCACATTGCAAACGAAAACCGCATTCTGCTATATAAGGGAATTTAACATCTTACTATATAAGTGCACAGATTTCAATATACTTTCTTCCTCTCGCTGCTGTGCTCACATCGTCATTTCCAAAATTCATAGAGACTACACTGCACTGTACTGCCTACTTATACTTACATATACAAGAGAGAGAAGCCTTAATAGATAGTATTAAAGATAAGAATTGACGCCCCTCCTTAACCAACCATGAAAAACTAGCTAGATCAATTTTGAACTGTTCATCTACTGTAAGTGTGTACAGTATATACAAAGTATTTTTTGTTCATCTTTACTTGTTCAGTATTGTCAGATTTCATGCATAGTTTAGCAAATAAATTTAATTCAACGATATCGACAAGTCCGAGAACATAATGAGACAAGTGAAGGGAATTCATTGAATTGCTATGCAGATGGATAGGTAATGTGATGTAATGAGTGAAGGGCATTGTGAAATATGGCCACCTAGAGCTTTCATCGTGATCAATAGATTACCATTGGCTGTCATTCCACATCAAGCTAATACAGGAAGTCTTCTTGTTATCAGATCACCACCATATCACTATCACCTTACTGAAAACACACGGACAACAATCCCAACCTCAACAGGAGATTCTACATGTAAAATGCTACTTTAAGTGAACTAAGGGCATTCCATCAAGAAATCCTGCAATACATCACTTATAAGTAGACACAGACACGCGAGACAGAATAATAGAAGAGAAAAGGCAGGGCATTTCATCAAATAAATAATGTAGGTATCCGTAAATAAAATATTTCATGTCTGTCGATTCCGTGCCCACCTCTAACAATACTGTATACAAAAATCATGACATGACATGAAGTAAAAAATAATGTAATACTACTCCATATCTAAAAATACCATATTTTATTCCCGTTTTATTGCACGTATCTCTATCTTAAAGTAGTTACTAAATAAATAGGTACTTAATCCAAGTAAGTAGTAAGTAGCATAATATGAAGTATAAATTACATTGCAGCTACTATACTTACGCTTACATTACATTACATTACACTGCACCGTACTTCTTTTGATTCTCTCCTCTTCTCTAGTTATTTATCTCATTGAATTTGCGATGAATAGAAATAGAAGAGAGATATGCAACAGGATGCTACATGGTTGCCTTCTAAAAGTCACGGGTAACAATACTAACTAATAACTAGCATCAGTAGCAACATACACAGTGTATCTGTACAACTGGGTATGTTCATGTTCTAAATAAATCCCAATCCTTTTTAAGTTGCATTTTCTTCTGAATTGAATTAAAGGTTTGTAAGATTGTAAGTTTGTAAGTAAGAAGGCAATAATATAAATGAAAAATGCAATGCTACAGAGTAAGTACTGATATAAGAACGTAACGGAGCTACTCATCATTTTCGCATCATCTGATAACTGAAAGCCAAGCCAAACCAAGCCACAGACTGCTCCCGTAAGCAGCTACACCACAACAACCTACAAATTCTTTTCATGAACATATTCAACCTGCACATACGTATACTGTCATTCCAATCCCATCCTTGTCAACGAAATACCGATATTATTGCATTGAAAGAAAGAGTACTTCCATTCCATTAGGTACTTGCATGGCACTTTGCAATTCTACACCGTAGAGCTGGGACATTGAAAAATTTATACATACGGAACACATACATACTACATAACTTACATAAATACAACCAGTATTACAGCATTATAACGTAAGTATACATAGAAAGAAATGCACTTGTTTAATGTTTAGTTTTCCTTTAAATACAGGTTGAAACTTTGTAAAATGTAAAACATTGTGTATTAGGACTACTGTATTTATGTTTTGAGTTTTAAATACGCGTGTCCAACAATCAGAACCTACTAGCTATATAGCTATGATATAAGAAAACTCATGATATACATCACAAATCACCTAACAAGTCGCAAGCCAACCTCAAGTCAAGTAAACAACTAACCAGTAAACGAGTCAACTCATATATTTTTTAAAAACCACCCTGAGAATCTTTCAAGAAAGTCAAAGGAAGTGGAAGTAAAGTAACTTTGCTTCAAACATATCTAGAATCAGATTACTTTATTTTATGTCATGCAATTCATTTCCAGTATGCAATTTTCCTATCCTTACCTACAGATAACAATATACTACCTAATAGTAGTAACTACTACCTACATAGTTACATCTTGTTTTTTCTCTAAATTCCATTATGCAAGCAAACGATAACTGTGGAATACAATAGTGGAAGCAGGAGAAATATTGGATTTGGAATACTATAAGCATTAGCTAAAGGCTTGAGAAATTTTCGTTGTTCCACACATAACGCGTAAATTGTAAATGGTAAAGGTAAATCGTATAATTGTTACTACATTCGTTTCCTTTCCTTATTTCTTAAGTTTGTGATAATCGGATTGCGATTGATGTAAAGATTGCACAACAACATTCGAAATACATAAATAATCAAACCAAACACACACAACACAATCTAGTAGTACACGCATACTACAAATACTAATAAGTATCACTTGCATCCTATACGTACATACAAGAAATAATCTGATATCAAACAAGAAATGTGTATGCAATGCACTTTTCCGTCTCTTTCTTCCTAGGTAGTCATATCAGGTCATATAATAATAATAATGAAAGTTTATTAGCCAAAGCTAACTGAATGCACTTGTTCAATGTTCAATTTCAGTTCAGTTCAGATGAGGGGCAATGCTACTTGGGCGAGACTCTTCTTTCTAACTTTCAAAGTGTAAACAGAAAGAAGAAATAACTTACTTGATAACATAACATGTCGTCGCATGTAACATAGTAGCAATACTAATTTATGCATTCCTTCCTTCCTACTTACTACATAGTATCTACTATCTACATGAGCACAGTATCACATTTACGAAGATGCTATACGTCCTTCTGTACCGTTGCTTTTGGTTCAGCTAAATACTTAGTTAGCTAATAGTAAGTAAAAAACTGAAAAGAGTTTCGTGAAATTGCCCTTAGCTAAAACCAAGACGAAACTTCAGCTATAAGCAACAAGTATCTGTACAAGAATAGTAATTCAGAGAAAACAAGAGAATCGGTGTGTATGATCAATGATAGAAGAAACTGAAATGAAATGACAAGGTCCTTCAACATCTTTTACCATGTTTGGACATCTTAAAGAATAGATGGCTAATTAGCAAGATAATAAGACAAGAATGATACACTGCATATAGTCATGAAACGCTAAAACGACATGACGGGACAGAACACAACAGAAGAGAAGACACTAAAGTTTACCTTCCTAATCTATTACATCAAATACACAGTAAATGAACACCAATATAGTTACGTGTATCCATACAATAAAATTAGCTACTAAGCTCCTATACTGTTTCATTGCAATTGCAATGCATTCAGAAATGGCATGGCATGCATGGAGACTGAGCTGAACAACGGAGAACTGAACAAAACGTGATTGTATTCATTTTCTTTCAGCTGTGGATGATAATAACTAAAATTATTATTTAGACTCGACTCCTTTTGTATATAGGTAAGTAAAGGCAAAGGTAAAGCTTTCCATGTGTCTATGTCTGGTTTGTTCTAACGATAAATTATAGCATTATACTTCCAATTAGGCACCTCTGCTACCTACCACATATTCCATAATATTTATTATCCCATATTTAGTAAGTTTGATGTCATATTTCATACGACTATCAAAAACAGGTCCTATATAAGCATATATATATGCTATCATATCGGCTAGGCTAGACAGAGACACAGGCAGGTACAAACCAACATAGTACAACTAAACTATATGTACAAAACGTTACATAACACAACACAACTGCGAACATCCATATGGTACGGTACAACTGTTTTTTTAGATCGGCTTAATTACAACTTATGCATATCTGTTTGTTCATCTCTTCTTTTAAGAAGCACACATAGATACTGTATTTAAATACCTACATACGACTTGGCAAGGTATTATTAATTTTTATTCTGTATAAAGTGTACTAGTGTACTATCTGTATCTGTGTATTTATGTAATGAATTCATCCTCAAAGCCTCAGACATCAAAGGAAGGAAATAAAATTATACCCATATCTAAATAAGTGTAGGTGGTCAACAAATTTACGTAATAATATCTCACTAGTTCCTCTCTATTAGCAAGCATTATGTATATAGGAAAGGAAGACAATAATTACATCCTCTATGCAAACATTATGTAAGGCATATTAACATATTTGTTTATTGATAGTAATAATAAATAATATTATGATGTACAAATAGATACTTCTTCGAGAGATAACCATAAGGCATACGGTATGTAAAGCAAAATTATACGGGTGTAGGGAAAAGGAACTCGTGCATAATTCTACATTCTTACAAGCGCCCCTGGTATCTTAGAGGCTATAATTAGGTAATTAACTTTGTACAAAGGATACATACAAAGACACTAGTAATTTTCTTGGTAGTAAATAGTTGAAGAGCAACTTAATCAGTATGCTACACAGAGTACCTTACCTAGCTTTGACAATCTGGTGGAATACCAAAAGATTTGTTGTGTAACAATTTCTAATCAAAAAACATAAATTTTCTTCATTTTAGTGCGCCAACCTACTTTTGTATAGAAGCCATCGTCCCATTATACAAACAAAAAGTACATTCAGCATTTTTATGTTCAGTAAGTTAAACTAATCCAAATTATCTGTTACATTATAAGTAATAGAAATAAAATTGGTGGATTGATTTATTTAGATGGATATCAAACAAATGAAGACTTTTGCCACAATGAAATTCGTTGTCCTTTAAGGTGGCCTTGATATGGGTAATGGGAGACTAGGGAAATTAATGTAAACTTCGGGTCCTAAATCAGCCCGTATTTTTTAATCGATTCCTTTCAAAGTTTTCACAAAATTATTTCATAGCATTATCAAGGACTGTAGTTAGCCAAAATTATTGGTTTGAATATTTAGTGAGTTTCCGACAGCTATAAGTTTGCTTAAACATTTCCCTTAAGCGCAACACGTGCAATAGTGCAATCCTAAGTTGACATATTCTCCTGAACTCTTTAATAACTTAACTTCCCAGTGTATAAATATACTCAATGTTAAGGTAATGTGGGAATTTAATGTATTATGTGATTACTCTTCAGTCGTCAACCTCCTCACTGAGGAGTCCTCAGTGAGAAATCTGGCTCGCAATTCTACTACTACCAAATCAAGGGACGCATGGATGCGAGTTTTAAGGAAATTGGTGTGCATGACATCATTATCTCAAACCAAAAGATAGCAAATCTAGACTATCATTTTATCTACCAGATTAGACATACGAAGGAAGTGCAATCAAGATTATAAAAATAATTTGCTTTTATGTCGAATTGTATTTCATAAGCCTTACGTAAATAGACATACACGTGCCCGAATGGTATATAAATATGAAGTCGGGGCAATGACGCAAATCCTACTTGATACTTTGATACCAGGAAAATATAATTAATTGATTTCAAATGAGTTTTATAGTTAAATCGGCAAGTCGTAAGTGTAACTTATGATTTTTTAGGAAAGTATAAGGCTCAGCAAGTGAGAAATTAAGTTTATGCAAAATGACAATAATTGTACTTATAATTTACTTATAATGAACCAATTTTTTGCAAATATGTATTTAAAGCTTTCAAGTGCATTTACAAATATATCCTAAACAAACAATAAGGCACAACACAAGATCTTAAGAAAACGAGGGTACTTACTCTGAGACGAAGGTCATCAACAGTCCATACTCGGCAGGCAAAATCACTTGACGCTGCTAATAATAAGGAAGCTGCACTGTCGAAATCTATACTTAAAACACTACCATTGGAGCCCGACAGCATTCCTCGCAATTCTACTCCATTATGAACGGTTTCCCAAATTTTTACTTTTCTATCACTTCCACCTAAAACAGACAATAACATAGTAAATTATATATAAGTACATGTGTCGTAGTGGTTGGTTGGTATACGGTACACTCATATGAAACATTTCGTTTTGTGAAAATGAAGTGTAGAATTTGTGGATTGCTTTAGCTCACCTGTTGCAAAATGTTTACCGTTTGGACTCCATTTCAGGGCTGTAACTTCACCTTCATGGGATTCCTGCATGTAATTATTATATGATAAACATTTTAGTAAATTCGTTAGATCAGTATGCCAATGTTTTCAAATTAGATGAGTAGTAGGCTTACGAATTTATGTGTCGCAACACTTGGCACTATGCAGTGCTCTACAAAGGCAATGGACGATAAAACGGCAATATCAGTAGTAGCAGGCGCAGCTGCTACATTTGCGGGTAGAATGACAGATCTTGGTTCTGAGGCAGCCTCTTCAAGTTCTTTTTGTACTTTCGCTTGTCTTTTTCTAAATTACGCAGTCAAATTATATTAAAGTGGCACAAGCTACCATTGTTAACGAAAAAGGAGTAAGCTATGGAAATCAATCGATAAATAAATTAAATGCGGGTTAGGGAATAGAAGAGTTTTGATTTGAATATAGAGAATAATATATATACATCTTTATTATAAACGATCAAATACTTATCCATAGTGTCTGCTACTGTAGCGACTAATTGCAAGAAGCGTAAAATGAAAATAAAAACATTACAAGATAATGCTACTATATATATTATAGTAATCTATCAAGTTTGCTCACTTAATAAAATTTTCATTCTCTTGATTCATGATATCGGCATGCTGAGCTTTCACTTCCATATACCTCTGAACTAACTCTTTGTTTTCTGATAAAGTTTTTCTATGCATATCCTCAAGAGATGTATAGGCTAAATGCAAAGCTTGATGTTCATCCCGTAGTAATTCATTGGTAGCTTCCAATCTTTTCAAAACAAAAACAAAAATAATTGTCATTAGGAATGCACCCATATAATATAATGTTTCTCCCTACAATAAAAAATAATTGATAAAAATATAATATGCAACATAGCGTCTTGTTTAAGAAAGTGCTGACTTACTCCTGTAATTTTGACTGCAGAAATTTTACTTGATCTTCTAAATCTGCAGCTTTGGCCACAGCACCAGCACACTGGGTTTGGCAGACAGACAACTCAGTTTCTCGGTCTGTCAACTTTGCTGAAAGAGCTAAGACTTGAGAAGCATTTTCACCTCTCTTTCTGTGCAATTCTGTCAGTTCCTCTTGTAAAGCTAACACTTTTTGCTCAAGAGCCTGAATATACATGATCAGTTGATTTAATAAATTATTCATACACAATATAAGCAATGGATAAAATGGGATAAAAAAATCATAACACCTTTTCTCTCTCATCTGAGTGTCCTCCAGAAGATCTGCCATCTACTCCTATACCATATCCTCTTTCAACTTGCAAACTTAGACGCAGATTTTCAGATTTAATAGCAGCCCAATTTTCGAAAAGTCTTTCATCTGTAAGAAAAATTATACATAAATATAAACGTGCTTAGAATCAATCTGTAATATCTGTATACAGTATATGCTTATGTAGTATGTGAAGCTTCTTAAAAAATTATACATTGCTCATTTCCATAAACCAAAAAGAAATA
Source organism: Tomocerus mixtus (assembly GCA_034694165.1). NCBI lineage: Eukaryota > Metazoa > Arthropoda > Collembola > Entomobryomorpha > Tomoceridae > Tomocerus > Tomocerus mixtus. Next base: position 7,708 of record JAQFYC010003979.1, on the reverse strand, counting down.
AAATTACGATATTACTATAGAATCACTTACGGTTCTGAAATAGCTCTGCAAAGCCTTCATTTTCTCTTCTATTACGAGTTCTTAATAAGGTTAGTATCTCATTTTTAAAGTCTCCATTCCATTGATGGGCTTTCATTTTGCTAATCGCAAGAAACCTTTAAGGAACACAAGTTATATAGTTAATAGTAAGTATTAAAACTTCTAGTATTTTAATTTAATTCGTTATAATGACTTGGTGTTAGTACGGTAATGATTTCTAACTAACGTAAATTATAGCTTTAATTTTTATTGGGCTATATTTTATAATAATGCAAATAGTTTTCACAGTTTCAGCTTAGTCTGAGGATTCCCTTCCTTACTCTAGGGTTGACAGGTTCCGAAATTCTTGCACCAAATATTGTCCAGTTTTCAGCAGTGGTTTTCAGTTCGGGCTCAGACCTACATTAAAAATATATTTTCAGTACATAATTACACAAGTATTATTTATCCATACACATTCATAATTATATAGTACACAATATATATGATTGTGTGTCCTTGCCTTACTTTCTATATTGTTGTGTTTACTTACTTCTTGACCTTTAAGTTTGCACATTTAAAGGTCAAAGGTAGCAATTTTGTCCAGGTGAAGTTTTTAACGTGTATTTCTGCTAGGAAGTTAATAGACGAAATTTAAAATCTTTCTGGTTACCTTCGTGTGAAATGGTGTGAAGCACTGAAATGGCAATGATTTGCAAATAAAAATTACGTTGTATTTCTGTGTTGAAATGCACATGAATTTACTCTCGTTTACCTCCTTGTGTGAAAGATACTGCAAAATATTTTGTACATAAAGGTTTAAAATTCGCTACAATAGTCACGTGCTACTGTGTACATGTAATTTTTTAGTAGTAAGCTTTAGGGTAAGAGAACTTCTGCGGCAGCTGAAGGGAGCCTAGGCGAAGCCGAATGGAACTTCGCCGAATCCGAAGGGAAACTGAGCCGAAAACGAATGGAGCCTAGCAGAAAGCAGAAAAGTTTGCCGAATATCAATTAGCCGAAATATCCTGATGGTAAATGCTATCCAATAGGAATATGTAATGTGCAGGTATGCAAGTAATTGAGCTACTAATAGCAAAATTAATTCGCATTGATATAACGCGGTATACCGTAGCTCTTTCCCCTTAGCTTTTGAATTGCTTTTTCCCATTCTTTTCCAATACCATGCAGTTTTCGAGTTACACCGCAATCAGACGGACAGGCAGACAGACACAACAAAACCATAAAGGAGACAAGTTCCTTAATAAATAAAAGAAATATTTTCTAAAAAAGACAAGGAAAGTAGCATACTATAAATAACATCTAAAGAGAGAGATGAAAATATGTGGTTACCACTTACCACACATACAAGTACAGTTGCGTCACTAAAGTTTAGGTTTAGACTAACGTAGTGTTAGTGAAAGTCCTAGGTAGCATTTCAATGTAAAATGTGAAAGTAAATAACATCTTTCTTTTACAATTAGATGCATTAACACCACACCAAATGTTCTCATTTGTTAATATATAATTTATTTCATAAGTGCTTTCACTAAATTCACTATGAATATTGTAATGTATTTAATGAGAGTTGTAAGAGATCATGTTATAGTTAAATGTCAAGTATGTGTACCAAGTATAAAATGTGTTAGTTATTTTTGCCGAGTCACGAAATGAACATATCAAATGAACAAAAAGAAGGAATTTTAGGAATACCTACGTACTTCAGCAATTCCTCGAATTATGCAATTTTAACATTAATCCTAGTATTTCATACTTATTGTTAAGTGCGTAGCGTATGTGAGGCTGTGTTATGTTACTATCCTCATAAATCTTTAACCAAGAACTATATATGTATCTTCCGGTAAAATGGTGTGCAATGGTACTTACTTATGATGAGCTACTTGGAAATATATAAATAAAACAGTGAGTTATTTACAGCTTTAGATTCACTTAAGTATGCACGCATAACTTTCGCTTTATTGAATTGAATTTCGCTTCTCAGCCTTTAAGCATTGAAGGTAATGTGAAATGGTAAGTGCGTTGGGTTGGATTGGAATTGATCACAAATTCCCATACGTTTGATCTTCAATGCGATTATTAATTACAGGTAAAGTAAATGCGTCCCAATACAACATTGTTATAGTATAAACATGGTGGACAGTCACTAACAATCTTTATTTCACATACTTCTACTACAGCTACTGCAATATTGCCTACAGGAAACTGTATTGTATTGGATTGAAATGTAAACTAGGTTAATCGTATAGTAAGATGTAATATTAATATTACAGTAATCATTCTATATAATTTACAATTACAACTATGAACTAGGCAATCATTATTCTCTTCAAGTACATACATACATAATCGTTGTTAATTTCCTAAGTTACTACACAAACTATTAGATTAGTAGAAGCGGTAGTTTAACTAATTTCTACTTCAACGGAGCGGTACATATTACCCATTTACACATATCACTTGTACAGTCAAGTCCAGTATTTATTAACTAATGTCTAATGTCTATCACATCTTATTTGTTTTGAATTTAATTTCCACAAAGCTATCTAATCTTAAGTAAGCTAATTTACACTATTTCCAGTTACTACTCCCATGTTATAAACAGTTTAATTACGTATTGTATTGGATTGGCAAGTGAATTGGAAACAAAAATAATTTTTTACAATACATTTGAACAGGACAACCTGAATAATACTTACATTAATTAATTATAAGATAATAATAGTAATTATATGTTGTATATCATTGGTAGAAAAGGAAGAAATCATATTCTTAGAAATAATACAGTGTAAAAAAGGAATGGAATCACAATACTTAAGATTTGTTAAGGAATCCTTGCGAGACAATTCAAGTGTATTAGTAATACAATAGTTTTTAAGTACAGTGATGAAGACAGAGATCATCTTTTACAATAAAATATAGGCTCCGTGTACAAATACAATGACGACAGTGAATTGCTTTTTGCTACCAATAATATTATACTTAACTTTAATTTAACTACAGTAGTTAATGTGCATGAAGTATACAAACGTTAAACTCAGATTTTTGTTCTTGTATTGTACTTGTTTATCGGTAAAAGACTGGTTTGACACGACATGACATACGGCGGCCCAAAAATTAATAAGTTTTGTAAATTGTTAGTATATTTTAATTTAGTAAGGCAATGGCACCAAAACATTAATTAAGTGTAATATAGTTAGCTAAATTCGTTGGATTTGCTCGAAATAAAGGTACGTTTCATTGTATTGTGCAAACTAGAGTACTTAATTTAATAGTAAATAAACTATATATTGTATCCCGTAAAATTCGTTGAGATTAAGTCAAGTATAAGTACAATAATTTGAAGTACATGGCTATTACTTCGTTGTTGAACTGTATCATTTTCATAATAGATAGACCAGCAGTCTACTTTTTAATTATTATTTTAAGTTTTAAGTACTTACTTTACCTTATACACTAACACTTAATATTTCCTACATTTCTTAATCACGCTAGTTAGTATTGTTCATATCATACCCATCAATTTGCATGATTGTGAACATTACAGAGGCAAATCATGATTATGACACTTGGTCGTCTTGTTCGTTCGTCTGTTTATCTACCGAATGTTTAAACACATCGTGTTTTTGATTGAATGTATTGAAAATGGTATACTTACGATAAGTAGGAGATTGCATTCGGTATATAGGCAAAGTCAAATATTGTCTTCCATTTACGAATTTTCAGCTTTTCCTCTCGTCTACTTAGTATTTGTCTTACATACATTGCATTTTAGAATGGCAAGTATTGACTTAATTACTATTTAATTTAGTTTAAGTAGTATAGTATACATTATATAGACAGCTGTACTAATTGCTTAATAATATGTTCTTCAGTACGTATAATAATAGGCATTATTATTGAGTCATTTTGGAACGCTAGTTACTAAAAGTCAGGCATAATCTACATGTATTATGTTCGGAAAGCACAACAATGAATACTAAGTATCTATAATCCGTATTATTGCTTATATCAACTTCAATATTATTAATCCTAACCTTGAGAATTACAAGTTGACTGTAATGATTGTTTTGTTAGTTTTGTAATATATTTAATAGGGATTTGTAAGAGATGATACTCTTACAATTAGCAGGTAATCATTCAATATGTAAAGTGTCAATGTAGGTATGTTTCACGGCTTAATAAGTTATCCTATCGATATAATACAATCAGGGATCAGCCTTGCTTTGACAATGAAACAGCTAATCGTAAGTAAGTTAAATTAGATTATTTCCGCTATAAAAGTAAAAAAAGAAAGTCTACAAAAATAACAAAAGAAATAAGTGATTAGGTTCTAGGTAAGATACATTTTAGCGAAATTCTTATAAAAGAAGGTACACATATATACCAAAAATATAAAAAAGAAAGTTTATTAAGTATATTAGGTAAGTAAAAGTGCAAAATAGACTACACAGGTGGTAAATTACGGTAGGAAACTTCAGCCCATATTAATATTACAATCACAAAACTTGCGTATAGCAGCAGAGCACTAGCACATTACTAGTTAGTGTACTATACATTATTAGTACTTGAACTTGTAGTACACGTAATTATTATTATACCTAAGTCCTAAGTATTCCAATAAACCTTTTTGTTAGATTAATGCAATTTGTTTTAATACACGTTGTAGAATTTGTTTCAAATAATACTATTTTAAGGACTACCATCATAAACTGCCTTAGACTTACACTGAGAGTGAGTTTAAGCGTCTCAATGATTCTATTACTAATTAACGAGTGCCCAAGTTTTTCTACATCTTGCTGCTATTCAGCTCTAATTGACTGACTGCTTAATTTGAATTTGAGTTGCATTCCAGGTGGTTGAGGATTATACTGATTACAGTACATTATACATCACCGAATTCAAGGGAGGACAAGGAATCGCTCTCATCGTCGTCATCACCTGGAGGAAGATGACCGCCACAAGCACCCAATACCATTTCGGCTTCAGATATTATTTTTTCTGCAGATGCTCTTCTATTAAATAATTTTGTCCCTCTGGACATTGCAGAAGGATGATGAATTTTGCGTGGATGGCGAGAGAGCTGAGGATTTCCGTACAGCCCCATTCCATGACCGTAGACAGACGGAGTAGAATGAAACATTGGTAGCGGAACAGAAGGCGCCGGTTGCGGTGGGGGCACCAAAACGTTCTTGAGATCTTGAATTCCCTTTAAACAAAAATAAAATGTTCAAAAATGGCCGAAAAATAATTTGGACCTATTTCAATAAAACACTCGTACTATTCGGTGATTTCAAACTCAAGACAATACAGCTTTAAACTGTGGAATGAAAGTGAAATGTTTACCTGGTGAATTTGTAGAAGATGACCAAGAAGAGCCATATCTTGCTGACGTAAGTGGTGCATGTCTTTCTTGAGTTGAGAAAGTTGAGCATCAAGCCTAGTGACTACAGGAGGTCTGAAACAATTTCATAATATGTTAGGACTTAATCTTAAACTAAAGATAACTTGCACTAAAATGAATTTGTTGTTATGAAAGTGTACTTACGACTTTACGACTCTGACAAAAGCTCTTGGTTCGCTAAAGCTGTCAGCTGAGCTACGGCCCAAGCCAGAATCTATATGAGGACTATGTGGGCTGCTAGATAAGCTTCTGGGTGAACTACGCATACCCTCTGTAGTAGCACCAACTATTCCCCTGTAGACACAAATTAAAATATATAAATTCAACGTTTTCACCATCTATCTAATCTAATGAATTTACAGCTTTATAAAATGTGAGACGACATGTATTAAAATATTAATTTACCGATTGGAAACATGCTCTGGAGAAGCCCGAAAGGAAGATCCACTGGATGATGATCTTCTGCTATGAGGACGCGGCGGTGGAACTGGTGGCGAAGGTCTTCCATGATGACTATGAGTAATTCCAACTGGATGTCCAGTCTTTGCCATAAAATGGTGTGGGTGGGGATAATTTTGTGGAGAACCATGTTGCTGGGGAGGAACATATCCAGTCAAACTTCGAGGAAGGGGAGGCAACCCGTGCAAATGCAGCAGAGATGACAATGAAGAAGACATTGTTATGGTATGCTTATTTATGTAGGCTCTTCCCAATACTTATTCTACTGCTGTGCTGAGTATCTTTTAAACTTTGTTACAGTAAGAATTGTAAGTATGAGAAGCAGAGGGATATTTGTGTGTAGAGATGAATCGTGGATTGTATCGGCTTAGGTTAATTGTTAATCTGGCTGCTTTATTGAGGAGTTTACTGTACATGCGGGTTTGAGTATCCGATGTGGAGTTTTGTATGATGTGGTGTTGATAGGTGAGAGGATTTTACAGATATTCTTTCTTGAGACGAGAAGTTATCCAAACATTTATTTTTATTTTCTTAGCGAAGCTTCATACTGATGGATTAAGAAATTATACTAGTGACACTGACAATGACATTGAGACTGAATGTAATATTTTTATATGTAATTCTTTTAGGCTTAGGAGATAGTAAATAGTAAATGCATTATCGTAAAATACTAATTCTTTTCCGTCTATTCAGATTTCAGAGCCCAGTCTTGTCGACACATTGGGCAGATTTGATTTTGTTGAGCAGCCAACCATTTCATTATACAATGCATATGGAAACAATGGGAGCACACTCCCCACACTAAAGATTAAAAAGATGCCAATTAGAACTTCTATAAATAAATCACTTACATACATGTTATAAAAATGTCACAAAAATTGTATCTAATAAAAATTCTACATACCTAAGGGGCAATCATCTCCAGGAACTTTACAATCAGAACAACATCCATCAAAAGGGGCACGACATATTCCACACTTGTCGTCATTGGCCAGCCATTTCCAAATTGCCACAGTATTCCAACCTTCGCACACAAATTGAAATCAGTTTAAAACAAACAAACAAACATTTCTAACTTCAAATCAAACTTCCACTTATTATTATGCACAATCTATTTCATGACAAAGATGAGAACACAATACATGTGCACAGATTACCCTATGTGTATCACTATATCCCTTTACAATATATGCTTGTTTTCTAGTACTGGCATCAAAGGCTTGGATAAGAATATTTTCGTTTCACATTTAATTTTAAACTTTCTCCTTAGAATTACAGGATAGTGGTCTTCGCATAACTACATGAAATATCTTACTAGTTTGAAAAAAGAAAAAGAGTTTTATTTGGTAATTTCACACAACTGCAACTGTGACCATATGAATATGTGTTGTGTATGTATGCAACTTCATGTATTTATGCATTACATACCTGTGTAATATATTAATTTAAATCTAAGCCAAATCTAACACTAGGGCTGTCTGCTAAGTTAACGTTAAGTGTGACACCAAAAACATAAACCAATTGACTACTCACTCACGATTATAGACTTTATACTTACTGTAATGTAAACTGGTCTGTATGTAATGCAACTAATATCGTATAGTTGTACCTTTACAAACGCTAACTAGGATAGGATAGGAGTTAGTAATGCCTACGTCTACGTCCTTCTTGCTATCATCGTGATAACATGATCACAAAACTAATATAAAAGTAAGTATGAAGATCAACTAACTCCACATCCACACTGATTTGCCATGTTGTTAAAAGATAAGTACGCCCTACCGTAACATCTTAATACAGTGGCTAGCT
>JAQFYC010003978.1:0-18784 GCA_034694165.1 Tomocerus mixtus | reverse complement strand
ACTGGTATAGCGTTCCGTTTTGTGTGTGTACTGGATTGTAGCTAGAAGGGTGATCTGGGAACCTATGAGAAAGCCTGGTAGCTACTATACACAATAAAGAGGGCTAAATGCGATAATGGAAGCTGGGTAGCTTGAGAATTAATTTTATTGATTGATAACATTATCATAAATATAATTTAAGATTACAATAATAATTATAGTCTAAAATTAAATGTATTCTTCATGTCATATTAATTAGCTTTGATGAAATCAATGAAATGTCTACTGTAGTCTCGGAATTAAACTGTATGGATGAATTAAAATAAAATCTGAATACCCTGTGGTATCTTAGAATACTCTAGGTTGCTTTAGAATAGTCTAGGATGCCTTAGAAATTAGAATACCCTGGGATGCCTTAGAATACCCTAGTATACCTCAAAACGCCCTACAATACATCAAGCACATTAGGATTATAGGATAGCTCAAGACACTCAAGTATGCTGTAGTAAACCCTAGTAGACCTTAAATTAGCTTTAAGATACCTTAAACTGGAATATTTGGGTACTTGTGCAATATTAACGTAACTTATTATTAGCGACCCTTTTATTAGGGTCGAAACTTAATGGGTCGAACCCAATGGGTACTCTACTACTTCTGGGCTCAAATATTATTGTAATATTAATAGAATTTATTGATCTAAATAATTTACGAAATCAGTTGGCATTGGATTTTGAAAGTGTTTTTGTCTCCAGGTGTTTGAGCTGGACAAGGAATGCATTTGGGCTCTCGTCACTTTGGATCACCTTAATGTCATGTGTCACAACGACGGCGTCCACTCCCCATCAGACTTGCACAAATTGTGAGTTCCCTTTCTTTGGATATTACTAATTTTACTAATTAATATTATTAATGGTATTACTTTATTAATTATTTATTAGTTATAATTGTTAGTTAATTGTTAACTGTCAAGTCCGACGACTTCCGACTTAGGGGTACAATTTATGGTACTAGTAATTAGTACAGTATTATTAATTACGTATGTGCTAGGTACTTACAGATACTTACTTAATAGTTTTTTAATTGTACAACTCCTTATGTTTGTACAAGAAGGTAGACATCAGATATGTATTGATAAAATGTTGTTCTAAAACAGATTGGACAAAAAGCCAAAGTCTCTGCTTCCGAACGAGGATCCCATCGAGTTGATTCCATTTAAATTCGAATTGGCCCGCATCCTCTCGAAAAGTCGACAAGGGGAAATGTTATTCTCATTGTTCACTCAAGGTTAGTTATTAATTAATCACTCATTGTTAGTAAAGTAATAATTATTTAATAAAATTTAGATTTGTCGATGAGTTTCCCCATCGGAGTCCACGAGGAACTCTCCAAATATTGCGAGAGGGCGAATTCGGTTCTCTACGAGACGTGGATCGCTTGCGTGACGGAACTCCACGACAGAGAAGTCTTCCTCACCCCCGAACACAACAAAACCATCCTCAACCTAATTCTCAACAGAAATAAGGCGGGCACTGCATTAACTCCAGGTACTCTTGTATTATTAATTATTTATTTATTATAATTAAAAATAAAATATACTTTTCTGAAGGCGTCGCCTACCCAAGATGGTCGTGTTTCATCAAAGGGGACTCCACCCCCGACGTCCTACTTGCCCTCCTCCCCGCCACCCTCGCGGATTTGAAATTGCTGATGCTGAGTCAACAGAATGAGTTGGTGGAGGACCTTAACACGGGAAAGTCCAACCGGGCAGTACACTTGCTCCCCGAGAGTGAAGACCTGTGTGAAGACGCCTTTGTGAACACGCAGCAGCTGGAGGAGTTGACCAAAGAGACTATCGCAATAAGCGAGAGGTACCCAACAGCTGCGTGTCAGTCTCCTTTGGATGCAGACTTTGTGGCAACCTCCGGTCGGAAGAGACTTCGGGTGAAATCCGGAGGGGATGGTTCCGGACCCCTCTCCAAGAGGCCTTCTCGGAAGAATTCTGGGGAAAGTGCCACGAGGCCTCGCACCTGCTCCATCGACACCTACTGGGCCACGCGGCACCACCAAAAGAAATGTTGCGGGGCAGCAGAGAACCCGGGTAGTGATCCTAACCTGATTGTGAGTTTGACGGAGCCCCTGAAGAAGTCGACGCTGGCGGAAGGCGGGAGTGCGGCGGAGAAGATCTTTGCGAGTGCTGCGGCCACAGCGAAGCTGGAGACTTTTCCAAATGACCACCGACCCAAGTTCGGGTGCCTGACGATGCCGATCTTCGTCTACGCCTGCTCCTCCTCCACCCTCACCGAACACCTCATCTTCAAGACCCATTCGGGGAAGGACGACTTGGAGTTCGATCGGAGGGTGACCGAAGACTTCAGTGACGTCCTCAGCTACTTCTGCACATCCAGTCGGGAGGGGACCCCTGAGAAGGGACACCATAACAAACTCAACAGTCCCGAACCCAAATCCGAAGAGTCGGAATCCGGATCTTCCGGTCAGTAGCTGTCAGTACATCTTCCAGTAGTATTTAATTCCATTTCTTAATTGACCCATTTTCATTTCTTAATTGCAGTTAAGCAGAATAAAGCTATTCCTCTCCATTGTGCGGATCTGGACACAATATTTGCCAAGTCATACGTTCATGGATTGTTCAAAAGTCTACAAAGCGGGTTCTACGTCCACTCAAACGATATCAAAACGGCAATCAGCATCTGCGAGGAGACCAAAGTGGAAGTCAACCTCTCGGAATTTGTTAAGGTATTCATTAAATCATTAAGTTAATAGTTAACATTAAAATAATTATTAAGTTTAAGTAGGTTTTTACGAATTATAAATTTTTGAATTAGACGATCTGCGGTCATTTCAAAGCAAAGAAATTGGTTCATCACAACCAGCAGCTTGAGGAGACGGGAGAAGAGTCGCCGTCAACTCCTTTCGAGACTTGCAGCGAAATCATCGGAATCCATTCCTTCGTCAAGAAACGCTTCCGAAATATCCTGATGCTCACTTTCAACCAGGTGAAGGACCACACCGGCGTCTACAACTACAAATTCTCTTCGGAGACCCTCAACTCCGTAAGTTACGTTTTTTGTGGATAATGTGGATGATATGTCAGACAGATGATTTCATGGCAGGAATTACAACATATTCTGGGAACTGTATTGTATTGTGGAGTAATATAGTAATAATAATGATGATGACATTGTAATTGTGAGCAGAATAATCCCAAGATATATTAGTAAGATATAATTGTAAGATATAAAAGATAAAGACATAAATATTTAATATGAGAATAGAAATGAATAGAAAAGTAATGGAAATTGATGATTGTGGGAAAGGATTTGGTGGTTGGAGGTGAAGCGGGAAGAAAGACTTCCTCGAAAGTTCCTCGAAAGAAGGTAAATCTCCTGAATTCCATCGCTCACTCCTGCCAAAGTACATCTTGCACAAGTGCCTAGTAGTACCTCTACCTAACTAAAGTAGACTAATTAGACTGTTCAATTAAATTATCTTGCCCTGCTCGCCAAGCTCTATTATATTCGCTCTGCTGCCTGAATCTGTCAATCTCAACCCTTTCTCGCATTTGTAGTGTGTTTCCTATCCATCCCGTTTATTTAATATTTAATATTTAATTGTCATTTGCATTTGCATTTGCATTTGTTTATGGTTTGTTCTTAATTACAGATAATTCTATTTATTTAATCTTATTTATTCCTGTTTTATTGTGAGATTTCATTCTCTCTAACTACATAATCTCACTTTAATTCTCCAGTAGGATTCTGTATAATTGCAAGTAGATAGTTATTTTTATTATTGTATTTTGCATTGTAATTGTAAATATGAAGTGAATGAATACTTACTACGCTTGTTCTGCGACAAAATGCTCTAATTGTGTCAGTTAAAACTAAAACTAAATAGTAGTTTAAGTATTTGTATTACTCTCTCTTCTTCTTATGACAAAGAATTCAGAGCTGTAAACAAATTGCAACTCTGCTAGTTGCCGTAAATGTTCCATTAATTAGCCAAGTTTGTGGCAGCGCTGCCCTTGTCACAGTCTTCGTGTCATTAATGTGTCACACAGTGCCCCATATAGTATTGAGTGTGGGAGAAGGTGGAATTTACCCCGGAATAAATTAGGTCACCCGGCCTTTATTAGGATATCAGGATCCGACTTTTAATAGAACATTTACGTGCTACCTTCAGGCAAAACAGCAAGATGACGTTGACCACCAGAAATAGCAATTAATTTAGAAAATAGCCAGCTGTATTTTGAAATAAAGAAAATATTTTGTGATTAGTAATTATATAGTAGTTAATTATATTTAGGAATAGCAGTCTTACGTTAGTGGAACCCAGATAATGAGTCAAGGTCAGGAACAATTAAACATTCCCTAAATATTTAGCACTATATAAAGTACAACATACAAAATGTATTAGGGAAGGAAAGGTAATGGTGTTAGATAGTTAATTTGATAGATGATGTTGTATTTTTTATTTTATTTATTTGAGTAATATTTAAGTTATATATAATTTATATATAATATGTCAAGTATAAGGGACTGATTTTATTAATTAGTTAGCATCTTTCTCCATGCCAAGGTTGTCTACTTCAGAAAACTCTTCTACTTTTGTAATTCGACGCATACTTTAATTAGTTAATTTTGAGGTAGGAAACTACTATTTAGCTTTCTTTCTAGCAAAAAATATTTCTACTCCATTAAGTGATGATATGGGAACCTGAAGGACCTCTAAGAAATGCATAAATAAATAGAAATAAATAAATTGTTAATATTAGAGTAATAGACAGTAACTCCTAATCTCATCCTCCAACTATTTGTCTACATTTGTAACTTTCTTCATCTGAAGTTTTCGCGGAGTGAGCTCATTAATTAGTTAAATTATAATTATTGTTAATACTTCCTTCATTGTAATACTAAATGTGAATACTCCTCTTTTACGAACCGAACTAACAATAACTATTTATATTCTACCCATATATAGTATTACTTACTATATCTTTATATTTTACTCTAATTTATTCACCTCTATAGGTAGGTGTAGTTTTATGCAGTTGCGTTGTGTTGTAAACAGTAGTCCTTATTTAGTAAGTAAAGTAAGTATCTGCTGTAGTAGAGCAGAAAAGCTATTTTAAGAATTTTAGAAGTCTATTAAAATGAAGATTATCCTTTACTCATTCTCCTGACACTTTATTCCATTACTTCCAAATTATAATCTCAACTCTCCAGCTCAATTTATTGTCTTGTATTTTTGTATGTAATCTATTAGTAATGTATGCCAACAACAGCAGCTAAATAGCATTAGCATTTCAAGTCTTTATAATATAATTAAAATTAAGTGGCGATGAATGTGAGTCACTGTGCTCTGTCTGTGTGCTAGAGCCCTTTGATTGATTTTAAATCCTCTTCTCCGTAGCTACTTAACTACTTACTTGTATTTTGTATTCTTATCCCTGTAGCTACATACAGTAGTTCCGTAAGTAGCTAAATTACGAAACTAATTATCTCTGCTCTTTCTCACCTGTATTTTGTATTAAAATAAATAAATTAAAATTAAATTAATTAATTAATGACAGGGCAACATTTCCAGTTTGGCGGATTCCAAGAATACTTCTGACTTTGAGGACGTCGACTCGATGACGGTGAAGCCCGAGTCCATCTGCTCCGATCTCCTCCAAGTCCTGTCCAAAGATGAACTCGCCTCCTCCACCAATCGCTCTCCTGAGGCGGAGCGGGACCCTGACATCGAGGTCGAGGGACCCGACATCTTGGATGACGAATTCATTGTACAAACCATTGAGAAGGCGTAAGTCTATTTAGTAATTCATAATTAAATCATAATTATTAAAGCATACCTTATAAGGTAATTTGTATTTGTTTGCAGCTCGGATTTGGAGTCTGAGGTTGCGGCGCCGATGCCTTTGTTCTTGTACTTGAGTTGCCGTTACAGTTACAGCGATCGATCTGGATCCTTCAGTTTGAATGACATACCCACTTGCTGTGGTAAGTATTCAGATGGAATTATTAATCAGATTTCGATTCGCTGCGATAAAAATAGTTTCTACAATTCATTAATAATGTTATTTATTAAGTGGTTGAAAACCCTTAATAAATTGGGTGTCTGTCTGTCCGTCTGTCTGAGGATGTTGTAACTTTGGAACGTTTCAACGTTTTGAATTTTGTTTTCAGTAGTTGCCAGAATATAGGGTCTAGCGAACAACTGATTAGTTTTTGAGCCAAGTTGGCCACATCTTCATGGAGCTATGGCCACGCCCACTTTTTTGCATACGCAAGTGGGTTATTGCTGCAAAGCTGATAGCGGAAAGAATCCAAATATGAATCTCAATTTTCCCCATACATGGAGAAATGTGAGATTTTGCGTGAATTCAATAATGAATGTCTTCTAATATGGCATTTAAAATATATTAATCAACAAAGTGGTAGTTTAATGACACTATTTAGCTCCACTACTTTGCTACATCGTTTTAAAATGGTTTATTTAGTTTATTATAGGAAGAATGCATCGAAATTGAATTTATATTTGATTTGCATTCGGCAATATGCTGTATGTGTAATGAATGTCATTAAATAATAATAAAGAACTAAATAATTTACTGGAATATTATTTTGTTGTGTTTTGCAGAAGAGTTGGAGACGCAGCTGGAAGACCTAACGACGAAGGAAGATTTGGACTCTCTCAATTTAGTGATGGAGTTCGTGTTTCTGACAGTGCCACCGGACATTGACGACGTAGAGCCCTTGAATTCCAAAAGTTTTTCCTCCAGTCGAGGTTCTTCCCCCTATCGACTCAAAGATGAGAGTGTCCATGAAAGCGAGTGAGAACTCTACTAAATAATTTTATTAGATACATTTATTGAATTTTATTGATCCATTTATTTACTTACAGACAAGATGAGAGAACGAGAATTTACCCCAGACTCCCAACACATCAACTCCAAGCCGTAAAGAGAACTGTGGAAGAGGTACTCTTATAATCTTCTTATTCTTATTCTTATGTTAACTATTTCTTTATTATTAACTTTCCAGGTGAAATGGCTCCTGAAAGACGAGATCACGTCCTTTCGCTGGGAGTCCTACCCGGTGTCAGAGGCAACGCTCGTCCTCGTGGCTAATCACGTGGAGAAGTCCCGCGGGAAACCCGGGTGTCTCCTTCACGTAGTCCCCTTGACCTTTGTCAATAATGCCTATGCAGAAGGCTACGAAAAGTTTAAAGAGGTTCTCACTCAATTACCTTTACCTAATTGATTTATATTTATATTAAGGTGAAAGTAATTATCATAATTGTGTGTATGCAGAGATTTCGTGATTTGTCTTTGGATGGCTATCGACTCCAGGAAGAAGGCAGTTGGTTCTATCTCGTGGACACAAAAAAGATTAAAAATACGGAAGGGAGTCTCCAGTCAGACATTTCTGCCGAAATCAGCAAACGGGTCGAAGAAATCTCCAGTGGGCTATATTTTAATTGGATTTATATTTTAATTTTTAAGTCACTGTATCGATATTAGTATACCTTCTCATTTGAATATAGAATTTCAAGAGACCTCAAGGAGGAGGGAGGAGGAACCAAAGGAGGAGGAGGAGGAGGAGGAGCCGAAGGCTACCCAGCTACCAGCCACAGTGGACGCGGAACCTCTCTTTCCAGATGGAAACCGAAGTGGACGGAGGGGTGTGAGGACGCGGAGTGCCTCGGGCGTTGCAGAGGGGGAGGAGTCGTTCGAGAATCTGAGTGAGGTGAGCATGCGCCGTGAGCGAGCCGACTCCTCCCACTCCAACGCCGCCGTCCTCCATCTCACAACTCCGAGTCAACTCAGTGAAGTGTCCAGTCTCGTCGAAAGCTTCATCACCAATGAAGATGGTTCGTTGGCTGTCTTTTCTTCAAATACTTTAATTTAATTTAATTTAATATAATTTAATACACTTTAATTTAATTTAATTTAATACACTTTAATTTAATTTAATTTAATGTAACTTAACTTAATTTAATATAATTTAATATAATTTAATTTAATATTTGTGTGTAAAGGGTACGAAGGGGACGGGAGTGAGTCGGGTGGAGAGGACGGACCCCCGAGTGACTTTGAACGTATCAAGTCAAAACTGCCCCCATTCTGGATGATCTTCAAATTAAATGCTGAGCACGTCGTCGTCTATTTCCATTGCAGGTATATAATTTATATACTAATTGTATTTATTGAATTGCCTGTGTATGTACGAAATCTTTGCAGGTACAATGAGGATGATCTAAATCTATTCGAAATGTCCAGTCGCCTTCGGGAGAGAATGCTAAAGATATTAGTCAATTTGCGGAGGTATACCAATCTTACTTTATACTTTTCAACAACAATGTATTATAAACATTTTAATTCTTCTCGCAGAATTGTCAACCAAGATCTTCTTCTCCAGCAATTACACGACACGCGACAGTGTAGCCCCTTGCTAGAGCCTGAGAACGATGACAATGACTTTTGGGAGGAGCGGGACGTTGCGCCGCCCCTCATCATCCAACCCCCTCCACCTGCTCCTCCCCCTCCTCCGGTCAATCCACCTCAGACACATAATGAAGGTATTTATTTATATTTTCCAGGATTCTTTTCTCCCGTGTTTTACGACGGATTAATATTTAAATGTCTGTTCTATCTGACTCCAGTACAAATTGAATTGGACGCCGAGTTGTGGCAAGCGGAGAGCAACATCAATTTCGTTCCGGGAACATTTTCATGTGAAGTGACTTGGGAAACGAAATTCTACCTGCACTCTCGCCTGGGGACGGGTCCAGGGAAACCCATCATGTCACGTGGAATTCAGGTAGAAAAAAAACTGCGCAGCTAAAATAAATGACTTCAAATGAATAACTAATTCAAATTTTAACTGAACTTGAGTAATTGTAACGTAAGTGACCGATTTCATTTGATTTGCAGACTCTTCAGACTACTCTGATTGCATTTGAAGTCCTGAATCGGAAGAATATGTTTGTCTATCGCGACACTTCTGGAAATGTGTTCTACATGAGGTCCTTTAAATTCCTTTTGAATAGAAATGTCTCATTGGTTTGTTCTCAAATGCTGTTTGTTCTCAGATTGTATCGAACTCAGGAGGCAGTTGAGAGTTGTCTTCGGGAGAGACAGCCTTCGGATGGCAAATCCGTCAGCACGGCCAGCATGGAGGACAGCGAAAAAACCGGAGTTTGTTTTTCCAGCAGAATTACTATTATTACTATATTACTATAATTAAATAAATGTATTTGTATATGTATTTGTCCAGGATGCTGGGACTCTTTCGGAGCGAACGAGTTTGATGACTACGAGCATGATGTCTGACATCACTTTAAGGGACTCTGTGGAGCTGAAGACTGAAGAAGTTGTCCTCCTCCAAGTACACGGGATCACAGAAGCAGGTACATAGGATACTATAATCTATACTCCCTTAAATATAAATACAGTACAATATTCAATGTTCCATTTTTGTTGCAGGGCCGGAAATCAAGGAGCAACTGGTGCAGTCCCTTAGAAACAAATTGGATGACGCCGTGCTGGACATTCTCTCTGTCACTCTGGACAGGAATCCACACTGCAAACTCACTCCGGAGGATGTCCACTTCATACAGAAACCTTTCTCCGACCCTGACTTTATCTTCAAGGTAATAAACCCTGAAAGAAATATATAAATAAATAATAATTAAACAAAGAAATCATTCTAAATAAATGCAGTACTCGGTTAATGCCTTTGGTGGGCGCTACCTCAACGCCTTCGCCTACTATCTCCATCAAAATCTCCTGCAATTCCTCAACATTCCCAAATACATGGATTTCAAGCCAGAGAACCATTTCCAGGTGAGCCTATCATCGTACACTAAGTAATCTCGAATTTTAATACTGAACCGCCAGAGGATAAACGTGTCATTTTACGTAGGACTACGTGAGGGGGAAGGAGGGGGACATAATGGAGAACAACGTGTACATGTACAATCAAAGTCCTGGAGGAACTGGAAGTCGGGGAATCGCTTGCGTCTCCCTCGCTCTCGTCGACAAGGAGGGGCGTGCCATTTCAAACATCTTTTGGCAACGCCCCTCGGCAGACGCCGATCTCAACGACAACAACGGGAAAGGGATCAACTTCCACGACTTCCATCAACTCACCCACACAGATGAAATCTCAAGTGATAATTTCTTTGTATTTACAATTTGTAATAAACAATTAACAAAATCCGTTAATATTCTACTTTTACTGTTGATTTTGTAGATGAGAAAAAGACGGAGGTGATGGTTGACATTTGTTTGTGGAAACAAGGGCGGATCAACATTGATCTCATTAAAACCTTCTTCTCCACGGCCATCAAACACTCCATTTGGGACTTGGCCATGGAATTCCATTTCTTGACGGCCCCCTTGGCAATTAGTTTGGGCGAGCGGGAGTCCAAGAGTACATTTATACATTTATACATTTATACATTTATACTACGTATATAATATATATAATATATAATATCTTGATTCTTTGCAATTATTGAAGGAGGGGTGGAGCGCCGAAATTCCCGGAACGACGGAACTCCTCTCTCTTCCAAAAAAATGAGTCCGCCGAAGGAATCCACGGCCCTTTCGACTCACTCTGTAGAAAGACGGAACAGCACTCACCATTTATCCGCCAATTATTTTGCAGAGAGACAGCCGGAAGTTGAGTCGCCGCCCAGACCACGCTCAATGTCTTTCAGTGGTAAGTTAATAAGTACAATTAATTAATACGACAATTAACTAATTCCAAAATATAATATCAAGTCAAAGAAATATTTTCTTGGATTAGCACGCCCGGAGAGACCGATTATTCGGGGAGGAATGAGGAGGGCGCCGTCCCCTCAAACAATGCAGCCTGTAAGTACAATAAATTATTAAAATAATTAAAATAAATATATGATGGTCTTTTAAAGATGTTTGTTTATTTAAATTTGTTGAAGGGGCAGGGTGGACACTTGGCAGGACCCAAAGGAAAATTCCAGAGTGACTCCAAACATTTAGGCATTTCAAAGTGAGTTCTCCGACTAAGGACAAACGATGGCCAAATATTCTTTTACATTGTTTTTGGTTGTAGGTTGGAGAGAGGGGAAGTGGGTCGTCTCCACGATTCCTACGGGAGGACGATGAAGAAATGGTGTACCTTTGGAAATGTTTTGAATGTCCCTTCCCTTCGCATTGTACCCATCAATCTCATGTGTCGCCATTCTGTGGACATCATTACTCGGGAGGTGGAGAAAATAATCCAGTCAGTAGCCCCGGACAATGAACCCAAACAATTCTGGAAGTCCAGCGGGGGGTCGGTGAATGAGTTCCTTGCCGGGCGATCCCGACTCATTTCCGCAGACAAACTGGAGAGCAAGTTGCAGTGCGACTCCGAATTTAAGGCCTTCACCAAAAACTACAAAAAGTTGCGTTCCTTGGAAAAGGCGGAAGAGACCGAATATCCCCCGGAACTCCTGGGCCTCTTCAAGCACAACGAAGACTTTGACCCGACGGACCACGGACACGAATGTCTCATTGTGTCCAGGAATTTTGTACACTGGAAAACGTGTGTGGGCAAGGAGGAGAGTGTGGACCCTTTGGCCTGCATTCCAGAAGGTATATTATATTTATTTATTATAAGGTAGAGGTCATTGAGGTCACTATACACAAATCTTTATTGGTGATTGTTGATTGTCTTGAAGGTCACAAGAACATTTACAAGTTCCCGCCGTTGCTGCTGTCTGGAGGAGGCTCTACAGACAAAACCTCCCGAGGGAGCAGCACTGTGGGTGTGGGCGCCCTTCTGAAGGAGCCGGCTGGGGTGGTGCACCCGATCCTCGTGCCCCGCCAACGTCTCCTCATCACCTCCGTCACCTCCTCCCAAATCACGTTCCACTTCTACAATTGGTCCAAAGAGAGTGGGGACCGCCTCGTGGAGCACGCCAAGTGCCTCGGTCTCTGGATCAACACCCGAGCCACTCTCCTCTCTTCAATTCTTCTCCAGAAGGCGGGTCTCTTCCATAAACAGCCCCTCATGAGGGCCCTCGCCTTGCCTCCAGGATTCGGGATCGTAAGAACATTCATCATTTGTACTATAACTTATTATTTTATTATATAATATATAATATATAATATTTGACTATTGACTAGGATACGAATCCGTTCTCCTGCGGCGGTGCGGAAGTT
This sequence comes from Tomocerus mixtus, assembly GCA_034694165.1. Classification (NCBI taxonomy): domain Eukaryota; kingdom Metazoa; phylum Arthropoda; class Collembola; order Entomobryomorpha; family Tomoceridae; genus Tomocerus; species Tomocerus mixtus. The sequence continues at coordinate 6,594 of JAQFYC010003978.1, read as the reverse complement.
GAAGTGATTTGCAGGAACCATTCTCCCCCGAAAGAGATTTCGTCTGGACGTCTGAGTACATTAAAGAGAGGAGTCAAACCCTCAAAGTCCACTTTACAGTTTCTCGATTGTTATAGGTATTGTTGTCCTTCATTATTAATTTTATGTTATATTACTAAAATAATTATTAAAAGAAAATTTTAAAAAACAGGAATTTGCTGCACGCCTCTTTATTGAAGCTTCCTGACATCAGTTGGAACACCTTGAAGTCGCACGGAGAACAAGCTGTCCAGATCATGGCCAGAGACAACAAAGGTATTCATATATTTAACTTGCATTTAGTTTACTGTAAATTAATTAGTTATAATTACTCTAAATAACTTGTGAATTGTAGAAGTGCAGAACACGTTGTTTCAGTACTGGCTGCTTCGTGGGCCGAGTGCGTCCAACGTCATTGGCTCTGACGCCATTGAGGCCTTTAAACAGGCAGCTCGAACCATTCACTACTGCATGACTCCAATTATATTCCTACCCCGGTAACACAATCTATATTTATAGTTATTTATATTTAATAGGAATAATTACCTTAATGAGTTACCAGTTTTAAAACAGATTCTTGACTTGAAATTTGAATTGAAATTATTAAATTCGTTCATATTTATATATTTATATATTTACATATTTATATATTTACATATTTATATATGTATATATTTAGATATTTACATATTTATATATTTACATATTTATATATTTATATATTTACATATTTACATATTTATATATTTACATATGTATATATTTATATATTTACATATTTATATATTTACATATTTATATATTTACATATTTATATATTTACATATGTATATATTTATATATTTACATATTTATATATTTATATATTTATAATGCTTGTCTATTTGAATATATAAAATTAATTTCTACTAAATATTTATAAATATAAGATTTATAAACTGCCATTTGCAGTTTGCACTGAGTGATGATAATATTTATAGTTGTGGTGGGTAGGTGGAGAACGGAGGTTGCAGCAACGAGAGACAACACCATCGGAATTTTTAAAAAGCCACGACTTCCCCCAGAGACGAAACGACTTCAACTCAGTCTCAAGGTATACATACTGACCTACTATTACAATTCCTCCAATACCTCCCCCGCATTCATCAGGTAAATATAAACAAAATCGCTTGAACTTTCATGAAATTTTTTCTACAAAATAGCTTTCCCCCTTTTCTAATTTTCTATCGAGAAAAGACTTTTATAGCAGTTCAGAGTTATTGTTTAATTGTTTATTGGACTCACCTGATAAATGCGTTAATTAATTAATTAATTGCTTTGATAATACCCAAATATTCTACATAAATACTAAATGGCAGTCGGACCTGAGTCGAAGTCGCCACGGTTCAGGGGCATCTCAGCGCAGCTTGGAGTCGGGCAGCAAGAGTCGTAACCGCTACTCGATTTGGGGGCTGTGGGGCAGCTCCTCCTCCCAACCCCATCTGAGCGAAAATGCGGCCACGGCCAGCAGCCCCCTCTCCGCCTCGGGCATCATCAAGAAAAGTGACGAGAAGTGGCACTCCACCCTCTGCAAGAGTTTCATGCAGGAGTACATGCAATACCTCCAGACCCTCGGATTCATCCCCATTCAGAGCAGAAGCAGTGGGGGCCCTCCAACCGCAACCAAAACCCCGTGAGATTATAATTTTATTTACCAATAAATATATTTACCACTTAAGTCTTAATTTAAAAGTCTTAATTAGCGTTAATTAATTAAATTTGGATATGCTATATCAATATGTAGAAATCCGTTGAGGAAGGAGGCAGACGTAGAGCGAATCCGGCACATGAGTGGGGCGAGCCTCGTCTCCTCGGGCTCCTCCCAATCTGGAAGCAGTTCTCAGGGATTCCCCACTTTCGGAAATTTCGTGCGAAGGATTCGGGAAGACAGCGGGGAGAAAACGCTGTTCTATCTCCAGAAAAGTCTTCCGGGAGGAATCATCCTCTTCGAAGTCGGTCTCTCAGAACCTTTCTTCTATGCAAAAATTCACGCTCTGGAAGCGACCCGAATTCAAACGAAAAAGTCTCGACGCTCGGTGGGTGCTAAATAGTTAATTATATATTTAAGATATAAATTTAGAAATAGAAAATAATTTATTTGTGTCTCAAATAAAAGTACTGGTCTCCCAATGTTAGAAAGCCTTTCAAAATAAATCTTAAATCCAGACAGAAATCGACTATTGTGGTCAATAATTAAATTACAGTAAAAAAATGGTTTAAAGAACGATAACTGAGTATACGTTTATACTAAATTAATTTCTAAATATTAAATAGGATAATTATACAAGTATTTGTTTGGAATAGCACACACTCTCGTTTTTGGACGAGTGTGAGAAGATGAAAGTTGTGATGCATCTGCACTCCTTCACGTACGACTTTCATCTGCGCAGCATCCACGCCTACATCTCGGGACGACAACTGATCTTCAAGCAGGGCTACCACCTCACCAACTTCTTGGACGACTTCATCAAGTACTATCCGAAAGGACCCAACTTTGCCAGGAACACCGTTCACATAGGATTAGTCACCATGCAGAATGTGACGACGCCCGCCCACATCCTCTACAACTACGTCCTCAGCCACGACAAGTACTACAATCTGAAAGTCATCCGCATGAACCCACTGCACCCCGATGGGCTTGGGGAAGCCGTAAGTGTAATTTACAATTAAATATATGAACGTATTAATTGGAAGATTAATTATTATTAATTCATTCCAGCCGAACGAGTTTATTATGGTGCACAATTCCTCCAAGAAAGTCACGTATAAGGACATGGAGGACGAGAACCAGTACGACGACTTTGATTTGACCCTACTGATTGCCCATGATGCCCCGCCCTTTATCAAACACTACTCAGTGGACCCTTCAGTTCTAAGACTCAAGTACTACATTGTCCTCACAAGTCGGAGGTGAGCCTATACAAATATTAAGGCCTTAAAATTCAAACAGTATGAACCTTACAAAGTAAGAAATCTTTTTCTCAGGGAGTTGTACCCGAAAGTGAATGAAGAGAAGATTTTAGGAAAGTTTTGTACTGTCAACACTCCTGAGGCCCTAAGTCAGCGAAAGTTGTCGAATTTAAAAGGCACCGTCAAGAGTCGGCGCACTTCCTTGGAGGAAAGGCTCTCGGGTGCTGAACCCTTAGCTGCTGCCGTGATGACCCTTTCAGAGAAGAAAATGAGTCCAGGAAGCGACTCCGTCTGTGATCCAGCTCTAAACATCAATTATCAATTTGAAGGGATCAGGTATTTATTATCTATTTGAACATACATAAGTGACGATGAACATACTTTAATTACTTTAATTACTTTTATTTGTTTAGGGAAGAGAAAGTCAATTTTGTTGGCTATTTTTCCTCTCACGAGCAGTTGATGCAGGAAATTGTGAATGAGCAAACTGTTTGGGTGGACAACTACATTCGCGAGATTGTTGGGAAAGCGGCGGTGGACTGCCGTCGAGATTTATTGTGGCAGAGACTGTTGGTTGGCGGCCAGATGGACGAGAAGAACAAAAATAAAAAGGATTTGATCTACCGAGAAACGGTAAATTAGACGAGAAATTCCAAATGAATGTTCCGATAATAATTCTAATATTCAATATTGCAGTTCGGAGCTCTGACGTATTGGGACTTCACAGAGTTACTGGAATTGGTTCAAGTTCGCTCCCTGAGTACGATGGACACCCGACTCAGCTCTCTTCTCAATCAACCCTTCTCTTTCTATGTGGTAGAATTTAAATATTTATATTAATATGTAGTAATGCAATATTTACATGCAATATTTACATGTTTATGGACTGCAGAGTTTGATGAAATTGTTGACGATGGGGAATCAGAAGGATCATCGTTACTTTGTGGCTCCCGATTCCTCCACCCACCAAATGGCAGTCCTTAGTCCCAATGCGCACCAGTCGATGATCGTCCTCGAAGTCAATAAAGAGAAACAAGTGGCTGTAATAACTCTTAATTTTATATTGTATTGTAATAACTCGTGAATGAAATCTATTGTAATCTGTAATATTTCAGAATTTGAACATTGTGTTCAAACATCTGGAGGAAACGAAGACGGAGAAAGGGCTGGAACTGGAGAATGACGTCCTCACGCTTATCGAATACGCCGTCAATGCCTGCTGCTACTGTGCCTGGACAAATTTAATTTAGTTCAAAAATTAGTTCAAAAATATTTAAATTATGACAAGCGCAGAACTCTAAAGTCAAGTCTACTCCAACTATAGTTATAAGCTATCAATTGCAAAACGGATCATCAATACATCGTTACAATAGTAACCCATATCGAATCTCAAAATTTGGTGACATCGCAAGGACAGAAAGTTCATTAACATAAATATATCTCCGATAGATTAATAAGTGTATCTAATAAACATTGATAATATTAAGTACAAGATAGTATAAGTGTGAAATGTGATTAATAGATGATACCCTATAGGTAAACTTTAAACATATATTATGCTTAATATACTTTGACTAAGTTCACCTATAATATTGCTATAACTATATGCATATTACTTACTTACATTACTATTATTAGCAAAGGATACTAAATTAAAAAAGGACTGAATATTTTTGGAAAGTTTGCCATGACCGAAAAAAAGTCTGAATGAAAAAATGCGTACCTTCCTTAACTATCGTATAGCATAGATACTACGACTACAAATAAACTAAAAAAATGCAAATACAGAATTTTTTATAGGTGCCAAATTCTACATTGATGTCTTCATAATCCTTTTGTGTACAGTCCAATGACTGAAATAGCAAATAGCCTCACCTAATAAGTATCGTAACTGACCTAACAAAGAATAATAAAATATCTAAATAATTAAAATATATTATGTGGGTTTATTACTATTTATTATTTATTGGTGCATATTACTACAAATACAAATTATAATATAATGTTAATATCATATTAGAGATTGTTAGCTACAATTTAGCAGCGATGGCAATAGTAAACTAACATTTTATTTAAAATAGCAATTGAGAAATATAATAAATTGAATCCAACAAATGTCGGACGAGACACGTTTTAGTTAGTATTGAACTTTTTGACAAATAAATCAGTTTCTAATTCTAATTCTAATTCTAATTCTAATTCTAGTGCTAGAGATTCAACCCAAAGTTTGTGATCCATTTTAAGCCTGAATGTGTGTCTGCTGCTGGGATATATTCGAGACCAATCCAACCGTTGTATTCTAGGCTCTGGAGCAACTGGAAAATGTAGTCGTAATTGATTTCTCCAGGAGAGTCCGGCTCATTTCTCGTCGGCACTTGGGCAATTTGAATGTGACCTTCGTGGAAGAAGTGGAAGAAGTATATTATAACTTAATATAATTTAATCGAATAAGCCTGTTTCATATATACCCCAATTTTGCCCTTTAGCACATTCGATAATGCATAATATGAACACTTGTGTATTAAATTTATTATTTAATTTCTATGCAACACAATCTTGCGTGCTGATATAATACAGATACCTATATAATAATTCTTAATAAGTACATGCAAACTGCACCCGTAAACGTGTGGTGGCAACAAGTGTTCAATATACACACAAGGAGGATTCAATGCTTGTTGACCCAGTTGGAAAGTCCATTTACCCGTGGATACCCGTATTAATAATAATATATTTCTACAACTTACCGACATAACCTATACAATCCTTTATGCGTCTGGAGAGATTTCCATGGATTTGTTGGAGATGGAAGAGATCCAGTTGCAAGCGAATAAATGGACTATCGATGGCTTGCACGATCCTCAGAGCTATTAATATATTAATATTAACATTTTAGTTTAAATACATTTATTATTATACTCGGACTTAATGTATACCCTTATCAAAGTCGTTGAGAATATAGTTGGGGACGGAGAAGTTGTTGATTGGCTCGATGAGTCCGATGATTGATCTCTTTTCCAATTCCGGGAGCAACTTCCTCAGATTACTCTCTAAGGTTTTAAAACACTCCTCTTCCCTTTCAACTCCTCCCTCCTCCTTCGACAGCTTCCCACTCAAGAAATGGATTCTAAACACATAAATATTATACGGTAGGATATTATTGAATCAGTCCAGTGCTATTATAATTATAGATATTATAGAGCGATGACAATATTGTCAGAAATAAAAAAACCACATAAAGAGATCCAGCAGAAAAAAACGAAAGAATTTATTGCATTCGCGATTTTCATTACGATTCATAGAGCACAGTTAGCAAGTTAGCTTGTCACTGTCACTGTCACTGATGAGCCCAGATATGCGTGGTGACATCAAAAACATAATGTGTCGTTTTTAGTTTTTGGCATTATACGGTGGACCCAGTTTTGCTCAATTAGTATATAATATTTTACAAACAGAAATTGTGTTAGTGTTGACATTCTTTTTGAATTTAGTACCTTTGCACTTGCATTTGCACGGTTCACACTATTCACTATGTAATTGTATAAGTTTATCATTAAGGTTACCTTGACGACTTTTCGGGGAAAAATTGCAGGTCACCAGAGTGAATGGAATAAAAATGATGGGCAT
>JAQFYC010003977.1:0-18786 GCA_034694165.1 Tomocerus mixtus | reverse complement strand
TTACCACCGTCGAGTGCTGCATGAAGCGCTCACACAATCGAGTGGCCTCGACATTGAGCCACCTCGCGCCTCTAAGCTAAAAAAAAATTACAGTAATTTCGCGACCATTTGAGAGCATTAATATGGCTGCATTCGCAGCAGATATTATAAATCTCGAATGCCCTTTATTACTACTAATTAGTAATTACTAGTAATGTTGAAAATAATTATAAAACTTTCGTTAACGAAATTGTAAATGTATTTGATAAGTATGCCCCAATCAAATTACGCAATGTGGTTCCACGAAAGCATGCATTTAATATATCCCTACAAACACGAGAATTGCTTAAAGCTAAAAATAATTTCCGTGGCATCCTTTCGAAAGATGAAACTGCATATAATCGTAAAAATTTCAAAAATGCCAAACGTGATTTTAAACATGCCCTACACAAAGACAGGAAACTCGACATAGAAGAAAAAATAGCAAATAAGGGTTCATGGAACGCATTGAACACTATTTTTAAGCCTAATCCTAAAAGTAACATGACAGATTTTGATGTGGATGTAATAAATGATTTTTTCTGCTCCATATCAAATACTATTTGTTCACTCCCTGTCCCGACGAAACCAACTACCTTAATTGATTTGAACACAAAGTTCCAAATATCGCAAATTGATTCCAAGGAACTTCATGAGTCTTATCACCAACTTAAAAAAAAGAAAAGAAGTCGCCTGATGCTTTAGGCCTGTCCCCAATAATGATGAAATACATCATAAACTGTCCAAATATTTATGATAAGCTAGTTCTAATTATTAACAAGGGCATTTCTAATGCCTATTTTCCCTCGATTTTTAAAATAAGTGAGGTTACGCCAATTCCTAAAATTATTAGCCCTTCTTTGCCAGAACATTTTAGACCCATCTCTGTGCAGCCATTTTTATCTAAATTGACTGAAAGATGCGTATTCAATAAATTAATGAGCTATGTTGAAAAAAATAACATTCTCTATAAACGACAATTTGGCTTTCGTAAGAAGCACTCTACTGAACATGCTATTATAACGCTAACTGACCACATTTATGAAAAACTTAACAGAAGTCACGTGTGTGTCATTGTGTCACTTGACATCCGGAAAGCCTTCGACACCATAGTAAGGAAATTTTTAACTGAAAAATTGAAATGGTACAACATAGAAGCCGACTGGTTTATTTCCTACCTGACTGAGAGATGCCAATATGTAAAAGGGCAAAATGGGAAAAAGTCAAAAACTGGCTTTACCATGCAAGGCACTCCTCAAGGCAGTGTACTGTCAACTCTTTTATTTTCTCTGTACATAAATGACGTACCACTTGCAATTATTCATTGTTTAGCAATATTATTCGCTGACGATACCAATTTATGTATTTCTGCACTCCCATCGGAAATAAATATTTTAAAGGCAAACCTGACATCTGATCTGGTTGAGGTAGATAGGTGGATGCACACAAATGGCATGAGTCTTAACCTCAAAAAGACACAGCTAATGGTTGCAGGAAATAGAAGTATAATAAATGGATTCAATGATTTCTATATTGAGGTAAATGGTACCAAGATAGTTGGCCAAAGCTCTCTAGTGACACTAGGAGTTACTTTTGATTCAGTTTTAAGTTGGCGAGATCATATAAACAAAGTATGCAAGAAATGTCATTCCCTCGTAACTTCCATATACCCTTTACGCCATATTATCCCAAATAGAGAACAAATTTTGTTATGTAACGCTTTAATTCTACCTTGTATAAACTATCTAATATCTGTTTGGGGATGTGCGAATAAAGAAGATTTAAAACTTGTTGAGGCGGTTTTAAGACGTAGTGGCCGTATGATATATGGGAAAAATAAGTACGATAATATAAAACGTGAACTATCATGTGAATTGGAATGGTTATTTCCAAAATTTTTATACACTAGGGCTATTACAACTTTCATCCATGCTATTAAAACTAATGAATGTCCAATGATTTTCCGAAATAGTATTGTACCTAAAAACCAAGTGTGTAAGTATAATCTAAGGGGTGGTAATAATTTTAAGCCTGATGCATTCCAGGTAAACAAATATGGAGGTAGAATCTTAGGAAACATAGCCTATAATACATACAATCTGTTACCAGACTATTTAAAGAGTATTACTAATAAAAAATTGTTCGCGGAAGAAATAAAATTGTATTTATTAAGACTACAGGTAGGGGAGGTAGTGCTAAAAGATGAAATAACACACTCAAATGTGTGTGATTATTCCTGCATTGATGCAGCAGTTGAAAATGTACAATAATTAAGTTATTTATTTGTTTGTATTTTAGGATTAAGCATAATATTACCTTTAAGCAGACTTGTAATATTAAATAATTTTTAATGCTATTTTTACTGATAGAAATTGTACCTGACTGATAAATAACTTGATAAATGTATAGTTAATGAGTTTATTATAATCTACAATACTTTTTTTGCTCTGTGAAATAATTTACGATATAGTGTTTTCACACTCATATTATGTGACTATTGTATCTGTTCAACATAATGACTCCTGTTAAATGAGGCGTTGAATAAAACCTTATTATTATTATTATTATAGTACGTATATGACATAATATATGCTGAACATAAAGAACCAATTGGTTAAGTAGGTATGTTATGTAGCAACATATTCAATATTCCAGGCGCAGTACCACCTACTACATACTATACTTGCTTATGTTAAGGAAAAGAAAAAATTGCTAATGCGTTTGCAGCAAGCAGCAGGAGATGCAAAATGGAATGCACCCGGAGAAGGAAGGCGAGGCCAGGACAGGCAAGGTCAAAAACCTTAGTAGAAATAGTAATAACGATCTTAAAATTGAGTAAAAACTTTTTGCAACTACTGCTACTATAAAGTATAAACTACCAGCTGCAACAAGGTTTGCTGATTTCAGTGCATTTCATTTTCGCATCGGATTGGATTGCGTATCGTATGCACAGTTGATAGTTACTGCTTACTGCAGCGATCGCAATTGCGTCACGTCTAAAAAAGTTTTATTCCTTTGGTTTATGTAGTTACTACTTACTTGTCAGTCAGTCACTAACCAATTTTACAACTTTACAACAAGTCCACGACTCACAATTTCATTCGATGTGAATTATATGCTGTTTATGGGCTCTTTTATTATTTAGCCTACCGAGTTTTCTTGCCGTTAAACTTTAATGCAGAATTTATGCACACTAGGAATTGGCATATTGGCTCAGTCACTCACTCGGAGTCGGGGCAACTTCATTATTTCGCATCTCAACTCAACTCAACTTTGTATGTAGTAGAAGGAAGGAACTTCCTCAAATTTGGGCATTGAACTGATTCCAGGGAAATTGGTCGAGAAATGAATCACTCCATTTCCTTCTAACTTTTAAGCTCCTCAAGTTGACTCAATTCAATTTAGTTATTTGCCTTTGCGGTAAATGGCAAAATGGAATTTCTCCTATATCCTAGAAGCTAGGGACAGTATCATAACTAAGCGCTGCTGTACTAATAAAACCCTTCTATTTAGTTATTATGCATTTCCTTTTGAAAACCGTAACGTACATCTATATTTCCTGTCCCCAACTTCTTCAGTACTATAATGATTCACGTTCAATTGAATTTAACCTCAAGTGTGTACACAAATCTTAACCACATCAGAGACCGACGCCGATTAAAACTCCACGGCGATTAAAAAACATTCAAATTCAGGCTTTTTCATTTGTTAATAATAAAAGGTTGTTATATTTATGCCTGAAGAAATGATCCCTAAATTCCGAATTTGTGACAAATTCCATTCATCAATCTAGAGAAAAGCTAAATTTTCCTAAATGTCATCTTTTGTGAGGTAAAAATCAAATTGATTTATTTCAAATGATCCTTTTGTTTAGGAATAATAAACTTGAGTCCGATGGTACAATACTCATTAGCCCATTGTCAAAATAATGAAAACAATGATAATCTTATCTTTGCAATTTTTTTTGTCGGAAAAAGCGATAAATTGAATAATTTTGTCTCTGAATAGAAGGACACGTTAATAATTCTGTTTTGACATAAAAATAATAATATAACGCAGATATACTTTAAAATCCTGATAAAAAGTTTCATTTTTATCTTAATTTTGACAATTCAGCGGCGGCGGCGTCAATTTTGTCTCTGCGTACCGCCTCGCCGGCGTCAGCCTCTGAACCGCATTAAAAATTCCAAGACTGTGATAATTTACTGAGCTGTTACACACTTTACCGTTCTCATGCATGGCAATAATTACTGCTTCGCACAAATATACATTTCCAAAGAATGTGTATGAATCATTAGTATTTATAAATAGTAACAGTACCTATACAACTTACTGATAATGTTGCGATATCTCCCCGTAATCTAAAAAAAGGATTAATCATCCCATTTACTTTTAAGACATAAGTTACGCATTTATCATGCATCAAACTTTAATTTTGTGTACTGTGCAATCACAAATTGGTAATATTAGTACACGCACACTTTTTAGGATCCCATGTATTAAACCGCAGATTTCGATTACATAAATAATTAAGCTTATTTAGTGCTCATATTATAGCGACCACTAATTGCATACACAATGTATTACATATTAAAATACAGGATTATATCCTGTATGTAGTTTGTAGAGTGAAGAACCCACTCGACTCTACTCTACATTATTACAAGCACACTCTACTGCTACTCTACCCCTTAGTACATACATCTAACAGGATTCACAGGTTTTCCACTGACATGACAGATTGGATTGGATTAGATTTATTATTGGTAATTTCCAAGTCTCAACTACCCCACTATATAAATTCTCAGTTACCTACGTACGTTTGATATAATACATTATTTTCTAATGTTGGCAATACATATATATGCATACATGCGTAGCGTAGGAAGAGGAAGGCATAATATGTATCTAGTATCTTGTCGTATAATAATAGTTGGGGAAAGTAGCGGCCAGGGAAAAGGGAAAATGATAATGCTCGTGTGACTATAACAATGTTATTATGTAGCGTAGGTAGTAGGTAGTGGTGGTAGGTACATAGAGGTGTGTGATCCCACAACTTTTTAATGCTCGCACTTTCGCATGTTCTTTCTACGTACATTTTTATGTCCACTTATCCCATAGAAGAGAAATTGTCTACTATATTGTCCCAGCACTACAGATACATACATAGCTATAGGTACTATGTAAGGTACTATGTAACTTTAAATACACAAACTGTGTGGTTGGTTGTTGTAATAGTATTTTGTATTGTGTCAGTGTCGTATGGTATGTTATATAAATAAATATGTGTTGTAGGAAGGTATGTAGTATTGTATATTGTACGTATTAGGTATTTGGTAGTAAGTAGGAGGTTAGGTTAGGTAACTACGGAATTACATTTGTGTGCCTTGCCAGGCCACAACCAACCAACATAAATAACATAATGTAATATTATTATAGAGGAGTGAGAGTGAGTTAGTAAAAGCGTATTACCTATATACACAGGCTTACACAACACATATTCATCTATAAATAGCCCTACAGTGCAGTAGTCCTATAAAATAGCTAATATGGTATTTTATGTGCTATTATATAAGTTACGCATTCGCATCTACAAATAGGAGTTCCATATAAATAGGTACAGACAATATTCTACATCTTACATCACTACACTTTACGGCTTTCCTTAGGTATTACATAAAAGGCCAAGCAAGCCAGAGGCAGCAGCTAGTAGCTACAGCTAGTAGTGCACAACTCTCGCCGACAAGCGAACTCACTCCTAAGCTCGTAAAACATAATAGAATGAAATAAAATCGTAAAGGAGAGAATGGGAAAGGGGATAGGATGTAAAGTGGTCTTAATCATTCATTATTTATCCAAGAGAATTGTTCGCCCTTTATCTCTCTTTCTCTCTCTACTGTAAGCTATGTAATAGTATTTGTATGAATGAGCTGTACCTTTCCTTCTATTATTGTGTAACTATGCAAGCTTATGGTTTTCGTGGACAAGAAAACCAAGTCTAGCTACTTCTAAGTATTTCTGTAATGATGTGATACAGCAAAACTACCATTCATAAATACTATAACGATATTATTGTGTAATATGAACAGAATATGTAAGTACGTGTGTCTACATATAGTACATATACATTCCTACATCACTTTTAAGTGCATAACTATATTTTCTATACTTATTTGTCAGCTACAGCTACATAGATATATTCTGCAAGTGTGTTGTGCATTAAATTGCATACCATTATGAAATTCACATTCAGAATTCAGACATCGTACAGAATGGTTACCTACTAAATTGAATATATTATAAGAAGTGGTAATATTGTTGTTATGAGTTTCCTAAGTTTATTATGGGCACCACACCACAGCACATCGCAAAAAGAAAATTGTAAAACAGTCGAGCTGAAGTTCCCTGGTTTGGTTTGGTTTGGTAGGGCATTGAAGGGGGAAATTCTTTCCTTTCTCGTTTCGCTTCATCTGATCCAGTTATGTTAGCTTGGCTGGGGCCGTTTGATTTCGGTCGCCGTTACAAGTCACTGAATCCTGGTGATTTCATCTGTGGTTTGCTTTTCTCTCCTTCTTCGTTTATGTCGATTCATTGGGTTCAACTTTCGTGAAATCCCATTATTGAGTAGAATTCTAGTGAAGTGCAGTACACTACAGACTACAGTACAGTGCAATATTGTTACTCACTCACTCACAACAGCTACCGAATTGTCAACTGACATTGAATTTCAACCATGAATGAAACGATAATACAATGCCAAGCCATCCCAGCCCCGGATTAGCACATACGTACATCCACTATAATAGATATCCTTTATTATGTGATAGTAGTCCTCTAAACTATATTATTTAAAGGACACGATACAAGGGTAGGCAAACCTTCCTCCGAAACATAACATTTACTATTTACACGACATATCTACCTACCAACTAATATTGAAAGCTCATTTCCAAATCCATTCCATTCTACATTATGTACCTACAGTACAATATAAGGATATACTTATTTGCTACAGATCACGTACATCAAATATTAATGCAAACATAGATATAGCAACCGGATTTTTTTGTTAAGTCCACATTCTATACTAATATCATTCCTTTTTTATGATACCTATTACTTTCATTATATGTGTAACACCGTATATCGATAGTGGTCACCAAAATAAAAAGAAGACATTAGTATGTACAAAGTAGAACTATACTATAGTAAGAATTTTATGTTACGAAGTCTTCGTATTCTAATATTATGTAGCTTTCATAATCAACTATTTCGCTTTTTATTTATTCAGTGATAAAGGGACATTCAATCAGTTATAATATCATACAATAGAAATACTTCTAAGAGCTCAACCGCAATTCAACCTATAATTCACCAATGAATTTAAATAGCATAATTCAGGATCCTCCTGGCTAATCATTTGTGCAAACACTATCTACTGCACAGCATGCATACTAATGCGTGCTTTGTTGGCTAAAGGAATTAATTTTTGGATACATTATCCATATTAACATTCGAGTATGACTTTTTCTAAACTCTTTTCAAATAATTTTGAATAAATCAACAAGAAGCGCAAGTGCACCGGTTTATTTCGCATGGCTTAAATAGATGAATCGAGAGTGGGATTTTTAGCCGAAACTATTCAATGAAGATGTCTGGAATTAAATACTTCGTTTGACTTAAAAACATGGTTAATTGCCACTTTCATAGAATATTAATAGCTATAAATTTGTCAGAGGATTTGTATTTAGTAGCAGTAATAAAACGGATTAGTGGGCAAGGTTAGGATAATATGCACCAGCTTTAACTCAAGTAGACGAATGAGCTACTTTTTAATCCTTCCTTCGATAATCCGATGATAGCTAATCTTTCCTCTTTTCTGCTTGCTCATAAATTGAGCGGATTATTTGTTTTGACATTCGCCTATGCACAGATGTCGTGTGCAAAATTCATTTGTTTGCAAATTAGCTATATGTATTGTACTAACTACTCAGCATTTATGCAATAATTCTATACGATATGATTCTCACATGCCAAAATTGTTGCAATCATTGCATTGTATCAAAATAATTCCAAATGCATTTCTTGAACTCTAAGCTTTTATTTTAAAACGTCATATATAGCATGATAAACCTAGATTGTATATTTGGAAATACTGAAGTAGCTAAACACAGTTATAACAGTATAACAATGAGCCCTTATCTGTCTCGTTGCTAATTGCAGGTTTTTTAGCTCAAGATATTTAGTTCAAGGTTGTCTGAGAAAACGAAAAGTGGAAGATTTACAGAGGTGATGATTTCTCCTTTGCGGCCTGAACTTTATTAATTGGTAATCTAGTGTATCGCGGACAACTTTTTTAACTTAAGGGAAATACGATGCTATGTAATTAAATGTTACAGTTGTGATAGCATTACACAGCAGGCCAGAAAAGACACAACATTGTTTGAAGAAGTATCGCTCTAATTGTTTGCCCAGTTTGTCTCACCTATATTAGACCGGGTGTTGTAGATCGCTGAATGAGATAGGGAATACCGAAGAGAGGGAAAGTTAGTAGAGGAGAGGAGAGTGGGAAAAAGGGATGAATGGGAATTTAATTTGGCCTTGATGAGACAGTCTTAGTGAGTGAAATGAGCCTTTACAAGTTATTTAATCCATTTACACGTGTAAGGAGCTGAGAAAGAGGAGCTAACTATTTCCAAGTCGCTAAAAACAAACAGAGCAAGGACAAAAGTAGGCTCCTTAATACACTACCTTGGGTATCTACTACCTACTACCTACCTAACTTAAATTACTGTTCTCATTCATTCACTCACACGAGTCACACGCTCGGTCAATAAAATGGACATCACGGATCCCTGTTCTTAGCTGAGACAACCAATTGTAAGCACTAGTAAGCTTAGCACAATTACCTACCCATGCTTACTTTAATTTATCCATTCTCGGAAGGGAAGTGAGAAATTAAAATTTATAACGGCTGTCAGATCTCAGCAAATGCAAGCAATACAATACTTACTAAATACTAAATGCTAAACAAAATAATGAAGCCATTTTAATTCCTAATAGGCGTAACAATAATATACAACTTGTACCTATGAATTACTCCAGTAGTTTATAAAAGGTTGGTTGATATTTTCAAAGATGTTTGGGAATAAAATGGAGGATTGAAACGTTTCGTTCACTTGGCATACCTTTACATTTTACATACATAGTTCAGTAGTTACTATAATATTTTAACATGATTGCCCAAATTACACTTTCCCACTCAGATAATATTGAAAGTTTCTTACTCTCACTGCCCATAATCATAACATAACCATAACATAGAATACATACATTCTGAATAGCTATGGGAAAGATGAAACTGTCCCAACACATAACAGTTAAGAATAAATGTGTACAATGAATATAGGTTCCCTTTCATTATCAATATCAGTGAAATTAGCTAGCGGTTTCTACTAGCGGACCTAATAAAATTTAAGAGACCGATTACGTAAACGTGAGACTTAGGGGGTTCTTTACTATTCAGAAAGGGAGAAATGAGAAAGGTCAAGGGTATGTTCTAAGTACACTTATTTTGCATTCAGGATGTATCAGTAGTTTATTTTGCCTTATTCTATAGGTGCATACTTAGTGATTGTATTTTCTCATCATTATGCAATACTTACGGAATGCCGTTGATTTACAAGGGTACCTGTGTAATTATGTAGGGTGTAGGGTTTATAATGTGGGTAAAAATATTCTTGATGGTAATATGTGAATTTTTTGGAAATTTGAAGAAGCAAAAATAGACAAAATTGCCTACAAATTAAAATTTTCCTATTACTTTTTACACATTTATTTATTAAACCTTTCTACCAACAAATACTAACCCTTAATACGCTGTACAATACTATTCTTTTCTAAACACTTGACTAATATACAAATATCATGCAGATGCCTTTTAATGTTTATTTTTGCTCACTACAAAATTCATCCTTATACAATATATGTTATTATTGTTCTTTGACAACTTCAATGAAGGGAAATACAAATGCTGAATGAATTTATAGTTTATGTAGTGGGGGGCGCATTGTAATTTCAAAATGAATGAAGTCTACAACCCTATGCAAATAGTATTGTGATCCTGTAATGTAGTGTAAGCATTCATATTTACAGTCATTCATTCATATCAGGTAATATTATGCAAACTAAAGGATATACAGTATTGTACACCCATAGAAGAAAATAAGTTTGAAATGATCAAAGGTAAAAGTAGTGAAAGTGCTGAGAATGATTGTTATTTTGTGAGCAAGGTGGAAGAGCTTTTAATTCACGATTTTGTCTGAGTGAGTAGTTGGTAGTAGAGTGGAGTAGTTTAGCATGATGAGATAGAAAAGAAGTAGAACGTCTGCTTTGACTGACTCAACTATCAACTATCTGAAAACTTCAGTGCGATTACGCACAATCTACGCTTATTCAAATACAAACTACACTACACAACACACCACACACAAAGATACGCTACGTAATAATGTAGTGTTAGATTTAGGATGAATACATCCTCTGTGGATGTTTATAGTCCATACTCATTTTACAATTTAGTGTTAGAGATTGCGGCTTCAACTCATTCATAAATAACTAGCTATGCATAATACTATATAGAGACTGCTCATTTTATTTTACTGTAGTACATATACATAAATAAGTAGTAGGCCACTACTTAGGCATAGGATATATTTCCATTCTCGGAAATAGCTCAGTATTTTATAGAGTAAAGTATGTATTAACATTTTTAAAGTACTATTTAAGCATGTTTAAATATGTAGATATATTATATCTGCCTCCCATCCCATCACAACACAACCCAGCAGAACACAATTAGCACACTCTCGTTAGTCCACTTTAGTCTAGCAAAGCTATTCATTCTGATTCCTATTCACATGAACCATATAAAATAACTAGTATTATACGATGCTCTAGTGCTCTTCAGTTTTACTTGAATGTTGAATTATGCATATACCTTGAATGAGATATTCTACAGATACTACTACTGCTATACTTAACTTCCGCAGTTGAACACTAAATTATAAAATGGTATGCCACTTTATATATTGCACTCATTCCTTTTTTATAAACAAAGCACTACCATACCATAAATGCTGTTCTTTTAAAAGTTTCTATATTTTATATTAAGAATGACTAAAGTAGTAGTTGTATAATATAATGTTTGTAGTTTGTACTTTTGTAGTGCCTGAATAATATTAGTTTATGAATTGAATAGCCGTGGCAGGGCAGAGTGAGTGAGAAACTCCCACAAATTTCATTCATAAAATATCCTGGTTCAACAACTCACTCAGCTTCACCTTTCTGAACCTTCTCAGATTTACGATTGAATTACAACCCTTTGCAAACAACATTACACAACAAAACACAATGTGAACGTAATGTGATGTAATTGGAGAAATGGGCGCAGTGGATTCCTATGGTAGAAATTATATACTGTTCCTGATATCTATCTCTCTGCTTACAGCTTACTCTAGAACTAGAAT
The DNA here is from genome assembly GCA_034694165.1 of Tomocerus mixtus. Taxonomy (NCBI): domain Eukaryota; kingdom Metazoa; phylum Arthropoda; class Collembola; order Entomobryomorpha; family Tomoceridae; genus Tomocerus; species Tomocerus mixtus. The sequence goes on along the minus strand of JAQFYC010003977.1, from coordinate 7,240 downwards.
CCCATATATCAGTGTGATGGGTATGAGAGTATAATAATAATATAAATGTATTTAGTACAAATACAGTTCAGGAGCTAAACTTGGTTGCTTCAAGTGTAGAAACTATGAACGCACGTAGAACAGTGGTTAACTATGTAGGTACTATTGTAAAATGCGTATGATACATTCTTTCGAGTAAAAAAAGATGTGTTACATAGAATATTTAGATATGCAACTATATTTACCTTATACAATCTCATTTCCTAATTATACGTTGGAGCAGAATTACATCAAAATCCTGAATTGCATTGCATAAAGCGTGAAGAGAACAATGTCAAACTTTTCTCCTTATCTGCCCTTTTCAAATAATCGTAAAACCTAGCTGAAATTGTTCCACTCTGGTAGGTATACTATAATATAATGTTCCCTCTATCTATTTGTAAATGCACGTGCTGATTTTATAAATTAATTCACTTTTAGAACCAATTTTAATTATTTATTACTGATCTACTATTTTTAGTATGGCCCACGAAATGGGTGAGAAATTAGAAGGAATTCATGGACAGAAATAATTTCTGTGTTATTATTGTATAACAGGTAGTTATTACAAACCTATGCATTTTGTGTTTGTACCCGATTTTCAGTCTAAAAAATCTTATGACAACAATATAATGGTGACAAGCGGAAATACACATTCAACTTGAGACAGGGGACGTGAAGTGTGTATTAAGTACATGAAAACTGTAGTCATAATAGGCACAAACAAAAGTGATGTCGGCCTGGATGCAGCACTGACTGATGTCTAATTTTGTATATATGTCATATAGTAGATCTTTAAATTTTTATGAATGGATTACATCAGATAGAGTGATGATACAGATAGAAATGTCAAAAGTAATGTGCTTGGGATTTTGGAGTGTTTACATTATAATCTATGCATAAATAATTTTTTTGTGCATATACAGAGAAGATTAAAGATGAAATTACTGTATAGTATAATTGTACTCAGAAAAAGAAAGAAGTTCCCAGATTGCTTTTGTCTGTTTTCAAGTACTGTTTCCTCAGATGGGTGTCAAGTGTCCTCTTTATGGGAAGTGAATGGGTTAGGAAAGCAGGGAGAGTGTTAAGGTTAACAACACAGGGCAACGAAGGGGAAATAAATCCCAGATTCTTCACATCCAAGTTGAAGATAATCGTATTTCCATTGTCCAACCCTTTCCGTCCTCTATATAATTTACAGGGTGCGTAGCTTTCATTTGATTAATTCCAAGTGAACTGGGTTCCTTCCGCTTTATTATTAGTAGAGATTGCCTACCTCCCTTCTCTGAACCAAACTTTATGTTCATTCTTTTGATGAAATTTTAGTAAGCAGATTATGTTTTAATTTTTTCATTCTTGTATAATTTTTCACTCGTCAAAATATCAAAAAACAATTAAGAGCTTGTTTGGACAGTAATTATTTCGCATAGCAGATTAAATTTTTCAACTTGTTTTTAATAATACTATGTCAGGCTTACACCTAGTAAATATTTTATATGAGAACGTACAGAACTACTTGACAGAGGAAAATATTTTATGGCATTCTCAAAATAAATATTTGTATGTCTTATATATGTGCAATGCTATAAGTACATTAAAAGCATTTATTAAAAATACTAAAAGCCAATGTAATAAATATTAAGAATAGTGGTTAAAAAATCTTTTTGAGCATTTTACATACATACCATCAACTTCCTTACCGTTTATGGTATAGTTGCTTAACTTACTCAGTTTTTGTGGGTGACAATTACCTAAACCGCAGGTTATAAAACAAATGTAAGTAAGGTAGATAAGTTGTGGTTTATTTTTTAATAAGATCAACAACCGTTAAAATTCCTGGTCGACACCCTCATTTGCAGCTGTGTACTATTTTCAGAATTCCTTATCTACTTTCAAGTTGGGTAATCATTCATTCATTCATATTTTCTTGTACTACTATTTTGCACTTATTAGTGATGGATGGTTAGTTTTTTCTAAGAAGCTTTATTGTAGTTAATTGTAGGTGCAATGTTAATTCCGCAAAATATATAATATTTCAATGAAATCGCGAAAATTTACACTCAAGGTTGTAATGTAATATAATGAGGTATATTTGTTTCAAACCGTATCCGCTGAATTATTATACCAGTCTATGTAGCTTAAAGATAAAGATGACGTGCAATTTCTGTGAAATCATTAATATTATATCCAAGTTAAGTAGATACTCACAAACATGCAATTCCACTCGTCCCGCGAAAGTGGACACTTCAGATTTTTATTCTTGGAATTGCATTTTTCAATTTTAAACAAATTCTAAGTAAAACAATTCTAACAGGTTGGATATTAAAAGTCAACGTTATACATTATTTGCATGAATATATATAATACACACAATTGTAAGTGGAAGGTACCAAGTTTTTTTATTTGGCATTGTAAAATGGCATGCATTTATATATACTTTATGGACGTACTTTATTTTTATTGTGATAGCCTGTGCATAGAGTAATCAAAAAAGCAGGATTCACCGAAGTTCTCAAAGTCCACGAGATGAAAATATCAATCAGGTATAGTTTTATTGTTTCATATGTATGCATGTATATCCTGATTTTACAATAGCAAATTGAACATATATGCTAAATTGCATTGTTTTAAATAACGACAAGTATATTAGCAGTAGTTATAGTAGTGCATTTTTATGACACAATTTTGATACTTTTCTCATACATGTCAATGACCATTCTCAATACATTGTAAATTGTTTCTCTTTGTTAATACAGATGTTATAGTATGCACTTATACACAACAGTCTTATTAAGTCGGTGCTAGCACATTTTATGAATGTCATAAAAGGTTGTACCAGGGCTTTAATAACGAGTAATTCGCGTAGTTTTCTTTGCTAACCTGTTGGTGACTCAAACAGTTAAAAATGCAATTATGAATGAGTCGGTTATGGTTATTATGTCATACACTTTTTGTATGGGCCTATAAAATATGTGAAACATTGGAAACTCAAATTAACTTTCCAAACAGATCTGGAATGAATAAACCAAATCAAAATGTATGCTTATTGCACAAACCATGGAAGCAAGAAAGAATAAGGGTACGATTTTCCATACTCATTGCTAGTGTAAACTACTTAACACGAAGAAATAAGTGGGCAAAAATAGCTCTCTTTCATTATAAGGTATTAATTTCTGAATGTATTGCATGGCATTACAAATTACAATAAAACCAACAGACCGACATGCATACTTAAAGATCCATCAGAAGCAAAGCAACGTAGCAAACTATTTTTAATTACATATATATATTTTATAGGGAAGACTATTAGGCTGACCATCCGTCTTGCCTTTGAATTGATTCATTTTTGGGCAAATTAACATTTCCCATGCGACTATTTTTAAGACATAAAGAGATGATGCTTTAAAGAAAAAAGCTTACAAAGCAATACTGAAATAAACACACTTTTAGCAGAAAAACTGCTAAACTTATGTGTAATATAAATTACAAATGGTATACATATCTGATACACAAAAGATAGGAAAATGTGCAATATTGTATTAAGTATTGTTAACAAATTGCTACCAATAAGTAGAAAAAAAAGAAGAGTAATAAACATCCCCCTTATGACATTAAAGCTTCAAGTTTTGTATCGATGAAAAATGGTCATCCTAAAAGTATTTCGAGTTTTTTGTGCTGCAACTCGGCTGTTACTTCACTTTCTAACAGAAAAAAGTTGCCTTCCTAGCCTACCGTCGGATATTCTACTAACAAGACGGGCAAAAACAGTGGAACATAAAATTGGCAATAAAATGGAATTTTAAGTGAAATGTAATTGGGTTTTGAGTCTATCGTCAAGTGTGGATTTTACGAGCACACGTAACGCAATGTCATGTCCGTAACGCAAAGTTACTTACCTATGCACATTAAAGCCGACACGGGACCTCATTTCATACATGCCTTAATGTTTATAGCTTCACGTAGGCAACGCACAAAACTAGAATGAACCCCACTCATAATATACGAGACATTAAATCTCATGGTCTCTCACCTTTACCGTTTATTGTTAGTTCTTTGCAAAAGCATTACCTACTTGTGCCAAAGCAAATAATGCGTGTATTTTTGCACGTGTGTACTGTATTGCAAAACTTTAATCTTACGTATCCAGCCAAAACCAACTGCCATCATAAAATTAAGGACATTTAATTTCTCCAACTGAATACCTTGTTATTTGAACTAGTTTTCCTCGGCAATCCCCAGTCTCTTTATAGAAAATGCTCTTGCTCTCGTGCTCGTGTGTGCAAAATCTCATATTGGTTTTCATTTATCAGCGCAGGTATTAATATCTGCAAATGGTGATGCATTAAATACACCGTATGTATAAGTATGGCTGCAATTATAAGTACTGAACATAAAAATAGTAATTAGATCTATTTCAGGAAACTTTGTGCAAGGCAATATTTCCTTAATATTTTATGCTAATTGAAAAGTTCTTTAAGTATGTATTTTGTAATTCCTACAAACATATGTCGTACGCTTGCCATGCTGTAAGGACATTAATTTCAAATTTTTTCTTATTGCTAGAAAGGCAAAATAGTTAAAAATAGGCTTCTGATGAGGTATGAGGAAACCAAAAATTTCAGTTGCATAACTAATTTATTTATATTAATTCTGATGAATGGTAAACAGCAATTGTGTCATCAATTAACCAGAATGAACTTGAATGCTAAATGCCAACAATGCCATTTGAATAAATGAACACCAATAAAAAGAAAACCTTTGGTTGTAAATATTTACTGCCTCAACGCATTAACTTTCTATTTTAGTCAGCAAACCAGTAAAATTAAATCTGTATGAAGGACTTTCAATATTTATTTGCTTCTGTGCTTAGATGTCATTAGGTCTCATTCTAATTATTTCAGCAAACCCATTACCCATACCTATATATATTAGCATCTATAATTGTTTCCATTTTATGTGTTTTGATTAATTTTAATTGCTCAGCATGGTTTAGCAAGGTTTATCTAGGTTACATACATAATTGCTTTTGCTTTTGTTTACGATTAGAGACATTAGTAATCGATGCATCTCACTAGTAGCAATATAAAAGTATGCAATAATTAATTATTTATTAAAATGCTCAGCAATAAAATAAATGTTTAGAAATTAATGGAGCGCTTTTTATATGTAGTAGAAGGTTGGTTACAACTTATGCATTGAAAAGATTGTGGCTAACTACGGTGTACTCTATCAACCTATATGGAAACCTAAACACACAAGAGTAATTTAAAAAAATAAGTGGAAGAAATGCCTAAGAATTTGTAATATAGGCATTTTTGCTTTTGCGAAGGTCCCCTTAATATTTACAAATAGTAATTTGTATAGAATCTTAATTTACTCATTGCTTATTATCTCTGTTAGTTAAAATGACACTCCCATCGAAGAATGTTTTTTACACGTTATGCATAAACAGGGGACTTGGTTGCATCATCCGTTTTTAGAGGCTAAGCGTTTGTGGTAGCATATTACTGAGCAGTGCATTGCATAGTTTGCTTAGATGGATGATAAATTGGTTGACTGGAAACAACTTGTATAGAATGTAAGCTAAGTTGTGTAAAAGTAATAGTAAGCAGATTGAAGAGAAAAAGGCGAAAAGGGAAACCACGTGGCTGAAGAGAAATAAAAAATGAAATGCGTGTAGTATGTGTGTAATGGGATGTGATGTGAACCTGAATTTGGTTCATTGAAGCAGAAGAGAAGAAACACAAAACACAAAGTGTGGAGAAATAGTGTGCAAGAGGAAAAAAGGGTGGATAGGAATTCCATGGGGGCAACGCACTTCCACCGACGCTGCATTCCACTGCTTTTTCAGTTCCCAACATCCTCACCAGCATATACAAATACATACAAATACACTCTACGTCTATATTCCACAGATTCCACACCACACCAAGAGCAAAACTTCATCCATTCAGACTCTGCATTGCATTACACTTCATTGTAGTAAATATGCTCCCTATAAAAATATCATTCGTATTCGTAAGTAGTAAGGATAAACGAGAAACTGTGCATGGTATTTAGTTACTACTATTATATACAATAGTAATACTACCTATCAGAAGTTTCTCCACGCAACAACTCATCTCATCCAATAATCCTCCATGTATATGTAGAGAATGAGCCTCGACTTGGAATAATGCTGCCCCACATACACTTACTCACACTCACACGATCATTAACTCACATTACCACTACATACAACAAGCTCTCACCCTATAGAGCAAAAAACATTAGTCGCAAAATGCATCCATGAAAATGCTTGCGTGGTTTCGTTGGTTTTTGGCTTCACTTGATTTTCGTCTGCTCTGCTCTGGTCAACAAAACCAAAACCAGCTTACAACTTGGTTTGGTTTGTTTACTTACTGGCCTGCAAAAATGATAATATCGAATTATTTATCAGATCATGGTTTAATGACCAGGAATGCAATGGGAAACATTTTGGTGCAGTTAACACTACTTAAGTAGTTAGCTAAGTGCCTACATAATAAGTAAAAAATATCCTGCACTCATGAACTCATTGAAAATTGCAGTAAATAAATACTAAATACATGAAGTATTGAGAAGAATTAAAACAAAATATTTAATATTTGCATAATATGCAACTTTCACATCTTCTTGTATGATAGATGCTAGAGAGGACAATTTATTGCAATTAAACCGTAAAAAACTTGAATAAAGCATCTCCAATTCACTTAATAACTTATGACAGCTTTTTATTCTGATATACAAAGTTTGCACTCTAGAATTTCCATATCTACGTATTGCTTTTTCTTTCTTTGTAAATGTATCTAATATTATGCTAAAAGTAACAATTCCATATTGTTATATACCTAAGTAATTATATCCCTATTTAAAATATTATTTATTTCGACTTTCTATACCTTTATTTCAATCTGAATTGCTCAAGATTTTTAATATCAGCATAATCATGCTTTAAAACTCCCTACCTTACTGATTTGATACCATGCATAATAAATTGATGCTGCTGCAGTTGTACGTTTAAATCTGACTTTAGTAAGTTGTAGATAACTTTACAAGTTCGTGCCTTCTGGCTTTGTTTAAGGGATAGCCAAGAATTAGAGGTGCGATATACTGCCCCAAGTCTGAGATGGAACCCGAAAGATTCCAATAGCCTGTGTCATACCAACTTGTAGAGAATCTTTCAATGTATCAGTGACAAAAG
>JAQFYC010003976.1:0-18787 GCA_034694165.1 Tomocerus mixtus | reverse complement strand
AACGGAGTCCAAGAAGTCACAAGACGCCCGACCGAAGGTCGGGCTCTTGTGACTGCTTGGACGAAGTTTTTTATCATTTAATGACAAGGTAGTGTATATATTATGATACTAGTATAACGGATTTATTGTATTGTGAAGAAATAATAAATATGCCGCTGAATTAAAAAAAAATGCTTAATTTTTCTGTTGCTGACCCAAGCCAAGTTTTGTAAATTCCCTGAATAGGTATGTTTCGTGAATAGGAATTATTCAGATAAATTACATTTATTATTCTTAGGTAGGGATTTCCGATAGAAATAGTCCAAAAACTGGTCATCTTTGAAAACATAATTTACAAATAATAGGATTTTGTTAATATGGATAACTTCGAAATCCCCTTTACCAGAACAGTTATTATTTTCACAACTGTAAATTTATCAAAAAAATAAAGAAAAGAAACTTTAACCTTTAATGGAGGACATGACCTATATATCGTAGAATCCTTACTGTTAATTCCCCTCGACAGTTGTGAAAATGGGGATGTTAAATGATAAATTCTACCCGTCACATGGCTCAGATATGTAATTTCTAATTGGGCAGCCCCACTGCTAATAATAAATAAAATTATTAAGAAATCGCTTAACTTGTCCCGGAAACAAATAACCGCGCAACTACTCAGTACACCTGCTCCCATGGACAACAATTTGTTAAATGGCATGAATACAGGTGAGAAAACTTCGTTAAATCTGTTCTGGAAAATTTGTGCTGCCCGATATTTTTTGATGAAAGTGTCGACGTCTTTGAAAGATCTGAAAAAGCAAAGTCGGTTTGTATTTGTGTATGTTACCGGTAAAATCCGTAATAAAGCATTACCGGTTCTAAAATTTCAGTTTTTGGGTCAAAACATTAATACGACAAATTTTAAATAAATATTGAATTTACCAGTTTGATTAAGCAGTTAACGGGGAATCAGAAAAGTGTCACCTCAACCTTCTACTATAAAAATGGCGACACTACAGTCCTTTAAAGTTTAAAATTCCACTGGTTGTAAAATGGCCATTTATGATAGCAGAGGGTTGAGGTGACACTTTTCTGATTCCCCGTTAACTGCTTAATCAAAATGGTAAATTCAATACATTTAAAATTTGTCGTATTACTGTTTTGACCCAAAAACTGAAATTACCGTTTTTGCCTAGGCATTACCGGTGATGCCTTATTACCGTTTTTACCGGTAACATATATATAGTTACGATCATTTATGTAAAAAGTCTAGGAAATTCATTTTTCACATTTACCTCAAAGTTTGCAAATATTCGCTGAAGAATTTCATATAGACCAACACTATCGTTATAGAAAAGAAGGCGTTAGCAAACGCCCATATCAAAGTAATACTTTCAAGGGTAGCCATGGTTAATATTTGTATTAAGTAGTAAAACGAGTTCTTCTCATTTTCATTAACAATGAAATTGAATATGTAGTGCCCTGCTTTAGGGAAGATGAACATCATCAACATATTTAAATGAACCCACGATATTTGAACAAATGCAAGAGCGTCTAGCACTATCCGCAAAATAAACGAATCTCTGCTCATCTTTTGGCTTTCTTTTTTTGCTGTTAGGAAAAATTAAATGTATTAAATTAAATTTAATAAAAAGTTTTAATTCGACAAAATGCCTTCACCTTATTGTTTGAAAGATTTAAACATAAAAATTAGTATTATAGTTTATAATACAATTACCTTTCTTATTGCAGAATTCAATAAGATAATTTGAGAACATAAGTATCTCTTTGTAGTAAAGGGTTAAAGTAATTTGTGACATTGCAAGATAAGAATACATTATGCCCCAGAAGAAATGCACTATCAATTCAATGACCTTTGAGTTTGCAATGAAGGAATAGTATAATTTGATCCAGATTATTAGACACTGAAAATATGAAAACAAAGCCACAATTTTTCCGAAGTTATATTTATGCCTTTTACTAAAGCGACGATTTTTTCTATCCCAATTATAAGGAATCCCTTGTACTAAGGTAATTATCCAGAAAATCTTACAGTATCTTAGTATTGGGTTGTCAAATGCCATTACGCTATAATAAAGAATTTTCACCAGTGCACCTACTAATAAATATTCCAATTTTAATTTATTTTGAATTTCGGTGATATTTCACAACTTCAAAATACTGTTCGAATGTGATTTCTGTGATAATATAAACAGATTCTTGCTATACAGATTTTTGAATTACTTGACCAACTACGCAAATGAAACTATTTTTAAAGTAAACTTTTGTACCAAGTTTAACTTTGCTTTACGATTGTCGAAGATAATCAATACGCAATATACGAGATGGTTATCTATTTTAATCAAGAGGCTAGGTTGACAATTAAATGATAGCCCAGTTCTTTTAGAGCAAATCTATTGACCGTAGATAAACAATAAAAAACAGCAGACAAAATTTAAGTACCGACCTTACATACTAAAAAATGCAAATAGGAGACAACAAGAGTTTTAGACTAGGATGCTTCCAATACATACGAATATTTGAAAATTTAGACCAATGAAGCTAAATTAATTTACGTCTAAAAATGTGAAATGGTATTTTGAAACGCAATCTGCAATTAATCTTTGCCAAAATATTATTTCAATTAAGGTAGGAAGTAGTATATTATATTCCTAAAATATGTCTACCTGGTCATGAAAAAAAAATTGGAAACTTTTTATTTGGAATGTAGCTACTACAACCTACTACTTCTTCATTCTCGTTTCATATAAAATGCTATTGAATGTCTAGCGCATCGGAAAAATAATAAAAATAATATGGAAACCATTCATAAATATCTGAATTGAGATTACACTCGTTTCTCGTTTGGTAAATTATAACAGCTCCTAAAAAGATACGTACAAACAACCAGGTCCGGAATTAACTCTGCAAAACTTTGCAATTTGCAGTAACGATGAATAAAGCAAAAGTAGAGTACCCATGTGAGGACCTGCATTTACATTCTATTAAAAGATTAAAAACTTGTGGCTCGATACTCGACAGAGCAGCAAACATTATGGACACTTAAAATTTACCCAAAGCATATATTCATTATGCAATCCAAATGATTATGATCTTATGAATAGTTTAAATATTATGAATCAGGGATTTCCATAAGGTGTCATTAAATAGGCATCATGGTCTTAAGTCATTAAGAAAATTATTCAACAGTCTCATTATTGGGCGGTTCGTTACATAATATATGAGACGTCCATTTGCTATTTACTTAAATGTGGATTTGCCGATTTGGAACATTCCGCATTAAGAGACCATTATATTTTATGCTTTTAAATTTCGTGGAAGTTATTCAACAGCATTTACAAAGAAATTTTTTCTGCATTACGGTAGTCAGTTTAAACTACCTCAATAGTAGGACATTATGAAAGCGTAGTTATCAAAATACAGGTCTTTAACTGTTACGCCAAAATACCGAACCACTTCTCACAAAAATGTGCGATATTATTAGTGGAATCCGATATGATATATTATAACTTATTCTCGTTTATAAATAAAATAATTTTAAACAAAACATTAAAGGATTTTGTGAAGATCATTCTCACAATAATTACTAAATTCTAACTTATATTTATTTCTATCAGTATAAGTCAACATGATTTTTTTGAATTCAATGATTTACAATTGGTTTTGTTTATATTTTAAAAGCTTAATTCGCACTCTAGTGCTGTAACAAATACTACCCCTGGGCATATTAGAGAGGGAAACTATTTAAGACCCCACCAGTATATAACAGCTGTTCAGTTGCGACTTTGACACTTAATTGATTTCAGATTAGGATATGTACCAATGTGGTAAACTTAGTAGGAGGCGGGACGATATGAAATATTATATTTTTGTGTTCATCAGAAAAGTTTAATTTTTGGTTTAAAATAATCTAAATTGTATAACATTTGTATCCCTCCACTTTATTCACATTTACATCAGCATAGTTACTAACAAAGAAATAATTCCTTCATACGTGTCAAAAACATTTTTATGCTTTATAGCTTGCAGAGGTCCATTGCGAATTCCAAAATAATTCAATGTTGCCAATTGCCTTTTAAATAATTGTGTCGCTAAAACACCTGACTTCATTTTTGTTAACGTGTCAAAAGTCATTTTCCAAAAATTAGAAGCGAATGACAAAAAGAGCGTCAGCACAACAAGGCCCCATAAAAATAAAATAATAAACGTGGAATACTCGACAATTGATGATTTATTGTAGAGTCTGATGGAGCAGAACAGACCAACTGTCGTCCAAAGTGCAAGAACCACAATATATGTTGGAATCGCTAACCAAATGCAGCTTTCGTTAAAATTGACATTTAGCAGATGGAGGAAGCGGTAAATTTGTATCTTCTTCGATATTTGAATTGTTCCATCCCTTCAAAGTAAATCTCATGCATTATATAAAATAAATTGTGGAAGAATATATGTGAACCGTGTTATATTATTATTCTCTCTTACGTAAACGTTTGTAGCCAAATCTTATTTTTTGTTACGTACAATCCCATGTACATAATAAAAAATGTAATAGCAAAACCACTGGAAACAATAAAGCAGGTTTCCATTGCTAGAAAAATGAAAATGACTTTATTTTGTCGGTCTCCCACGCAAAAATCTGACAAAAAATGATTCCCTGGAAATAATAATGCCGCTGCGGATGTACAGATCACTCCAGAAGTGGAGGAAATGATTATAATCCATTTGGATAAGAAGTGTTCCACTACAGATAATTGCAATACAAGAAGAACAATTATAATTTAAATAAAATCAAAATGTATGTAATTTTAAAGTGAGGATTGTTACTACCTAAGTGTACAGGATTTGTGGGTCCAAGTTTATCTTCGTTATACAATTGATTGAACACATACGCGATTTGTTCTCCTTTTCTGTATAAATTGCACAAACAAATGCAAACTAAAAAGTGGCCAATTGCAAACACCAGGGAGAAAACAATGTCGCTGTATGACGATTCAGGATTTTTTATGCTTTGGTAAGTGACAGATACTTCGTATATAGACAATAGAAAATTCATCATTAACCTGAGTAGAACAATTGAACTTTGACCTGAGGATTTACATTTTGTAAATCTTCTGGAGGACGGATCCCATGTAAATGGTGTTATTCCACATTTGAACAAAATATTTGTCACACAACCCAAATTTGTCAACGGACTGCTTTCAGAAATTTTATTTCTTAATAATTTCCGAGTAGTTTTTAAAATATCGTACTTCGTAGTATTAAACATAATTATTTTTGCCAAAATGGTATTTAATAACGTCTAAGGAAGAAAATATGATGCTTATAATAGCTACAATGCATAATGTGGTTTGTAGAAACACATAGAATTGAACAAATATAGAGTAGAATATCACAATTGGTATTGACAATTAATAATACCCCAAGGTTAAGGTTTGGTATTTACTCTAGTAATGAATGGTCAATTTAGTTGAATGATCAATTAGCTTTAATTTGGTTAGTTCCACCTATGCTAGACAAAGTTTAATATATATAAATTAATTAAAAGGTAGGGTCGACTGATCTGTCTACAAGTAATTAACTTTTATATATTAAACTTAGCCTAGTAATAGGATATAATTGGATAGCAAATTTGTAATTCAACGGGTAAACAACTTTTGTTTAAACAAACAGTGACATTAAATGTACTATTTTATATTTATTTTAGTTGTTTTGCTGGTTGAAATAAACATTCGCTTATTAAATTGTCACGAGCAATTAAATAATTTATTCTTTGAATTAATGAACATAGACGGCAAGCTATATCATAAGGTAGCATAAGATGCATTTACAAATAATGTATGTATCCGTTCAACGGAATGTAAATGTGGTAGGAGAAGATTGGAAAAAAAATTGTCAATAAATCCATTTAGCTGGAATTTCTAATTATTACTATAATATTAATAACAATAATAATTATTCTAATATTAATTGCAAACGCGTAAAGAATTCAAGAATGATTGTAAATTACGATTGTGTGCAGAGTCCAGTAGAATACTACATTTGTGCACAGTTTCTATAAGAGTCAGTGCGTGAATAAATAATATAAATACTGTTACATCAGAAAGATTACCCAATTTCCACATAAAATTATACACATACTATTTGCAGAAGAATAAAAAAGAATAAAATGTCCTTAACATTAAGTTAGATATTCTATAATTACAATAGTGCTTCGTGGTTGTATATTTTCATTTTCTGCAACAACGTAAACGACAATAGTTAATGCATTTCCGACATAGCCACACAAATATTTCAAACAGCCAAATAAATCCAGTGAGAATGAGAGCTGCACCCCAATATCCAAAGAGCGAGTAAATGTTCCAGTTGCCCAATCCCAATGGACTTACGAATGAATGCCATTGCAGATGAGGATATCCATTGGGTGTGTAGTTACGATTCTTGTAGACATCCAGCCAAGCCCCGAATATTCCAGAATGACTCAGGATAAATAATTTTTCCCGAAGAAAGGGTGCCAACATCGGGAGTTGTGGATTCTGAAAGAATGTCCCGACCTCAAAGGGCAGGAAACTTTCTTGTCCTTTGTACATTGCTGATCTTGAGTATCGAGCCCAAGAATACCAATGACGGTCATCAAAGAATCGGTGCAGGCGGGAACTCTTGTCAATGTAAATCGAATCCCTGCAGTTGGCCATCCAATCCTGAATTGTTTGGAAAGGACGTTCAGGACGAATTCGCAGAGCCCTTAAAATATTGTCCTCCAAACGATCTTTTCTGAAGAACCTCATTTGTCTTGGAGATCCCCTCAAAGCGGGGCTGAACGATTGTGTCATCTTAAATATATTTTGAATGCATCTTGGATACTTTTCGCACAAGTGGATAGCTTCGTCCAACGTTTCCTTTTCTACATTGGTGGCAATGAGACCATTCAATTTTGATTCTGCTCGACTTTGACATCCTGGATCCAGAAATCCGTTTTCGGGGTAATATATTTTCCCACCATCCACGTAGCACACGTAATTGGTCATCACACTTTTCAGTGTGTAAGCTGGTACAGTAAAAAGACTGGTGTCATCGCTGCCAATTAGGGGACTAAAAGCCTTGACTTCTGAACGATATCCCAATTCCTCAATCTCCCAAAATCTCATTACAGGGGCATTTTGTCGCATTTGCTGCGAAATTACTTTCCTGTAGGCATTTGTGAGCAGAATGCAGATTATCAACAGAGGACCGATGATCCAGCTAATCCATTTTATTTTACTCAAACGTTTTTTCGGTAGTTTGTAGCGAATGCCCAAAAGAAAAGACCAGCAGATGAGGATGAAGTGAAAGCTTTTGTATTTTTTGACCCAAGATACGATATAGACGAAGGAAATTGAGATTAGGAATGTTGTGGTGATGGAGAGCCAAGCGAGGGTCTGAAATGGACTTATAAGAATCTCCAGGAGTCGAAGATTATCAACGAACGGAAACTGCATACAAGAGATAAAGTTGTAAGAATCTTCCATTGTTTTGATGATGGCGCCGTAGGGATTGAATCCGCTAGTGTCGTAATACTTGTTGACATTCTGCTGAAATTGTAAGGTCAATGTCAAGGTGAGAGATGGATTTTTCATGTCTGGGTAACACCCATTGCCGTGGGAAATGCTTGAATTGGGGAGGTGTTCCAACATTACAGAGATAATTGTAGCGCCTGGGATATTATTTCCTTCGTGACCCAGTTTGTTGAAATATGAATTTTGTATCGGTCTGCTACAGAAAGATTTTTTGTCGGAAGACCCAACTGTATCGTCATCATCCTTTATTTCTACGGCGAGTTGATCCACGAGACTGCTTTCAGTTTCGAATTTTTTGATTGCCATTTTTCGTATAATTTTTCCAGAGGACGACATTCCTTTCTGTATTCCTTTCATTGGTACTAATCTGCTTGAAAACATTGTACCCCATCCTTCAATGTGTTTGTGATTTGGAAGCAGGAAATACACTTCCTGATCTTCTTTTTCATCAAGGGAAATCATAAACCATGGCTGTTCATGCAGAATGCTACTTAAATCCATTTTTGATTTCTCGGACAGTGTTACAAACTGAAGAAATTCTGACTTGCGCTTTTCCGATTCCAAAACTTCCTTCCCCACCAGAACGTAAACTGCTCCAAATTCCCCAAAGTTATATTTTTCGGGACGGTAATTGCTACTGATTGGTGGGAAATCCGTTTTTGCAAAGAAAAAGCTTTTACTCATTGAATTTAGAAACAAAACTTGGTTGATATCTTCATTCTGTAAATTCAGGACTACGGTTGTGATACAGACAAGTCGAATTGGGAAACGGGGTGATGAAAATTTTAAGTTTTTTTCCTCACCTTCTTCTCGTTCACAGGAATACCAATTTTGAGGACCACATTTTGTTTCATTTTGAAAGTCCACATTCGTGAGTGCAAACGGAATTTCCACGTGACACAGCTGGTTCAAATTTTCTGAATTTTGATCATTACGAAATAAAATGTTGACGTAACAATCCTCTTCCAATTGTACAATTTCTCTGAGCTCCCAAGCCGAAGTAAGTTCAGCGATACAAAGAATTGCGAGACACAAAAGACTTTTCATTGTTGGTTAATACAACGCTTGCAATATTAAATTGTATATATTTCTTATGCAGGAAAAATATTTTCTGACAGGATATGCAATATAATATGGGTATTCACGCAGTTATGTTCTTTATCCCATTATAGAATGTTAAATTATATAATTAGACTGAAATAATTAAATGTCTGCCCAATTTATTGATTTCTAGGAAATTGCGATTGAATATCACCGCTTATTGTAAGTGGTGAACTAAATATTTCATACCTTCGTGAGTCGGAATATGCTAACGCTCTCATTTATTATGCTTAATTTGCAAACATATACTCAGAATATTATATAATTGTATACAGTTGGGATCCAATCAATATTCTATTCGGTTTCGGATCTCGAGTCGCAAATTGCCTTAAATTTTTGTCAAATATGTAAAATGGAATCAAAACACTTCCAGGAAAATAGAAATTGTAGCCCATGAACTATTTAAATTGTTTTCAACGTTTAACGTATTTTGATGTTAATGTAAAATGTAGTTTAACAAGAAAATGTGATTAAAAATGAACAATTTTAAAGCAAATAGAAATCGCGAAAAATTTCAAACATTTTTTTGAAACAAGACAAAAGGTGTTTGGTAGTAAAACGAGCAAGTCTCTAATAGTCTCGATCCCACCTATTTACTATTTATGCACCCACATTACATTAAATTATACATTTGATTTGGCCTTCTTTTAGAGAAAATTGTCATACACATGGATTGTTCCAATATTTCAAACACAGCACATGCTTTAAAAATTATACTCTACATAATATCATAGTATAGTAAATACGTTGTTTCTAATTTAACTAAAGGGAAATAATTTAGAAGAAGGAAAAAATCTCCTTGTTTTTATTGGTAACCATATACAATAAAAATAAATGTAACTGGACTGGGTATCCATATATGCGAGCAAAGTATATATATATATATCCAAACTCTTATTTCCGTTGACCCACGGTATGTTATTGGAAATTATGGAAATACGCATACAATTTTTTGAAAACTTGATTTTGCTGGGGGAGATGCATAATCAACACTACAAAGATAATTTAATACGGATATGTTTAAAAAACAATAATATTAATGATGTGGAATGTGGAAAATGTTCAAAATGTTTGCTTTCTGACAGCCTATTAATAATATATTATGCTATTTTTGTATTAGGTTCCAAGCAGTGGATAAACTAAAATCGGCAATAATCGGAACTGATGCTAAATATAGCTTAGTAGCTATTTAATACTAATAATTCCAATAATTACAAGATGGAAATTTTATTAACGTTTAATCATAAAAGTACAATTTTAGAAATAATTAAAAAAAGGTGCATCGCGTCGATAATAATTTCTTTTAGGTGCAACCACAATTGAATCGTAGTGGTCCGCAGCAATAACCTCCAAGCTTCCCAATACGTTGACAATAACTGTTACAAAGTCTACTGGTGAAGGGACAACCTTTATCTGCATTTACTTGGCCTAAATAATATTTTTAGAAATATTAATTTGAATGCTGGTTGTACTGAAATTTCATATTTTACTAAAAGTGATTACCAATTTCATTTGACACAATTGCAACCAAAAGTGTTAATGATAATATCCAGAACAGTTGCGACTTCATGTTGACCGTTATTATCTGTAATAGAAACACAAATTAGAAATAAATGCAGCTGGTACTGAACACAAGATCGTATACAATCTTAGATTTTTGTTGTAAATGAATATTTAAAATGTAAATCTAGTAAGATATATTTTTACTTTGGGCAAGTGAAAAAATGTTTCCACGAATGTTGATCAGTGCTTATGAAACAGAATATAATATTTTACCAACAGGAAATGTTGTGCAAAGGTTTGGAGAGAGCAAAACTGGAACGTTTGCCAAATCTCTAAATTGTAAACGTTGATACTCCAGCTAGACACAATTTTTCTTTTATACTTTTTTCCAGACCGCATCCAGTTACTATTTTTTGTTAACTATTCCGTTATGTAAATATATTTTTAATTCTAGCCAACAGAACCGCCCCTGGTGTATCAATTCTTTAAAGTTAAATTTGCTAATCTTTATCCCCTAAACTAAATGGTGCTTTTACTTTAAATGAATAAATGTTTATTAATAAATGATAAATATGTATTGTCCGTCGTCGAACCCAATATTTAGCAAGTAAAAATATTTACGGGTAATTATCCTAAAACCTTTTAGGTAAACTCTTGCAGTGTACTTTAATTCTCAACACATCCAAAAGTCAATTAATAAATATAATTGTTTCCTAATTAGATTAGGTTTGTAAATACACGCGAGTAAAATAACTAAATTCCTGAAAATATCAGCGCGAATTTTCGTGGTACATATACTACTAAGCACATTTTGTCGAATCACTCCCATTAGTAGCAGTTTAGTTATTATGATTGCACATTATGGAGCATAAGTGTAGGTATTTATTATATAAAACAGTTGAAAATGTACCGCTGGTGACAAAAAGGATTTGAGTTAATTCGACGATTTGTATTATTAGGACAATCTTGTTATCTATATATGGTTGGGCTTTACTTTTACTACACGCATTTTTAAAAGCACTCCCCATTAAATAATTAAATAATAATGTTGTACATAATATGTACGTATTTTTCATGTGTGCATAAATATCCGGGGAGTTTAATCACGAAAATGATCTTTAGAGTTGTGTATTATTAAAGTATAGTGGGATGCTAAATGTGAATGCTAAAAAAATAGTATTTTTTTCTGTTGCAATTAAAACAGTTTTGACATTAATTATTTCTGTATAATAATTTACATTAAAAAATTTTTGTACCCATTTTTGGTAGAAATTTGTGTTGTAATTTTTATTCGTCCAGTTATAAAATATACAAACAAATTCACGGAGAGAGTAATTTCAAATTGGTATAAATAGGTCAAGCATTAAACACTTCTTTTGAATTATCCTAAAACAGCGCCGTAACCATTCAGACGTTCCTTCTCAGCATAAGCTGCCCAACTTGAGCTAAAAATAGAAATGAAATATTGTATTAGTAAATAGTTAGTCGTTATCAGAACACATACTAGATAATAAATAACATTATTTTTGTCTGCTAATTATGTTTTTAATATAATTAGCTTAAAAGGTCAACATATTCTTAAGCTGTTTGCTGCCAGATGCAGGATCACATTTCCGAATTTAAGAAATATTAGACAATTACAAAAGTAAAACTTACCCTCTATTTGTATTCACATGCTGCTGTCTTCTGATAGGATAATTATAATTTTGGTGGTATCGGTTGTAGTTGTTGTAGTAGGGAAAATACTGTCTTAGTACATCCAAATCCAAAAAGAATGCTAAATTATTTTTATCCAATTAAAATCAAATTAGGGAATATAATGAATTTATATAAGTTTTTAAATGAACTGAACTACCTGCACAATTTGGAACTCCAATGGTCAGCAGGACAGCAATACAAATGCAGATTAAATACAGATTCTTCATTTTGTCAGTCTTTAATGGTATTCACAGATCATATGCTTAGAAGATTTTTGTTAATCTTGACCTTCCTACAAGTAGAGTATGAATGAAGCAGTTCCATGCCAAGATTAATGCTCCGCATTTTATGATATAGATAGTTAACGGAACTATGAACTTGTTGTCGCACATTTTCGTTAATTAGCACTAAAAATTTACAATGAAGTGCGAAACGAAGATTTGTCATCATACACAGTGTGTCAGAATCCTAATTACTATGCTACAGATACAGTTACGATCTTTATAGGTACTACACTACTGCATACTAGTTGTATTTAGCGTATATATCATGAGAAATGTGTGCTTTATGTTAATATACCATCCATCCATGATATTTCGTGTAAAACATTTATTTTATAATTAAAAGGTAGCAGGTTACTTAATTTGACGATCTCGAAGACGTTTAATAGTCTTTTATGACGGTAACTATTACACTAGATTTCCTAAATCCATAATTGCAAGTAGATCAGGTTATTGGGCAATTAGTGTATAGTTCACGAAATAGTTAATTATGTGCATAGATAGAACCAAAATGACGCAGATTGTTTTAACACAAGATTAGGTACTCGTTAGTGTAGTTATGTACACACTGTTGCACTACTTACACAATTATAAACACTCACACATAAATTACTATCGAATAACATTGTACGTTGAAATAAACAGTAAATAATACTAGTTTAATTAATCGACTTCTCCGTAACCCTATCAGTTTCAATGTACATTAGGATCATTTAAGTATATATCCTGAGCTGGTCAAAAATTCTAAAGAAGTTATTATAATGTATTTCTGTTCATAGTACCTAAACGTAAAACAAATTTTTCTATTGCGCTCTAACAGTATTTTTTGTTTTATCTAAACAGTTATTGTGATACATAAATTAAGATTGTTTTAAGTTGTATTGTCAACATACACGGTAAACGCTGATTGTTACTCTCCGTATGTAGTATATCGATAGAGGGTATTTAAACGTGTTACTTATGTATTTGCATACTTAGACAACGATTTACATAAACAATACAACTATATACATAGTAAAGTGCTTCCAAATAAAACATCAGGTATCTTGTCTTATAATCGACCACACAATAATTTATTATTCAAATTCAGATAAGCAAAATGAATGGAAATGATATTCTTATATCTGGATTAGAATATTCAACTGACACAAGAAGGAGAAGACATATTATAATATAAAATATAAGGTATAATAAAGTTGGTTTACTACGTACGGGTACATCGATACATGTATACATTCTTGAAATGAAAATCTCATGGGAAAATATATTGTCAATAAATCATAATAAATTATACAAATAATCACAAAACGAATGCTACATTGCATAGTGCATTAGCATAGGGAACTTTGATGACATTAAACGTTTGTCAAAACAAAACTTGATTCTTTCACTATTGACTTGCAAATCCCAAGCGTTGTATGAGTCTGGAGCAGCAAGAGTTTCAGTTTTGTAAATTTTAAAGTTAAAAATCTCTTCCGTGTTTTCCTTTAATCCGGTGATGTCTTAATACTTGTCTGTTATTTCCAAAAGACGACCAAGTTTTCTCCTTCAGCAACTGTCAAGTTAAAGTAAAATCAGTCATTTATTTTCACTTAGTTTCATTCAGTGATTTAGAATAATTTTAATAACCTAACAATAACCTATCCTACTTAACCCCCAGTTAAAAAATCTAAAATTATTCAAGAAATCAAGCATATTAAATTCCAATTAACATTAGTAAGATATCACAAATACTTTGTGAAAAGCTAAAATCTAGGAATTATATTTAAAGCCGAAAATAATTATATAAATCATATTTCAGTATGACATTCATTCAAATGAAATATGCAGCGATAAAAATATAAAATTATGAATATATTAATTATAGATGAGAGAAATATGTTTGTAATTCATATAGAAAGAATAATTGGAATATTGGAATGCATGATTTGTCAAATTACGATTATATAATGCGAATATCCTATCCAAACGGTTTTTTCCTCCATCACAGGTTTCCCTTTGCACTTCTAGGTTGCCAGAAGAGCATTTTTAATGTGCTAAGAAAGTAATTTTTGAGTAATGTAAAAATCAATGTAGTTGGAAATTGCTTGAAATAAATTATTATTATTAAGAAATTAAAATTCACATAAAATGAAATCGACAGACTTACTATTGCCTAATGATTATAGATGCATTACAGTTACAGTTGGTTGTATCTGCTGTCCATGTCCATCTGTGCCTGCATTGTTGAATATGTGTTCCTGATGTGGATGTGACATCATAATATGTGATTCCAATTTATTGCCCCTGTCAATGTAGGAACTTGAAGGAGTGCTTGCGATGCTTCTGGTGCGTTTATTAACTGCCCCAGGTGGTCTTCCCCGTTTTCTCTTTTGGCCAGAAGTCGGCAGACTGCTACTTTTCTCCCTGAAATAACAAAATATAAATTTTTATAGAAAATCCAGAGCTAAAGGTCTTTTAAGCAACTTTAAAGTTTAAATCTAATATTGTTCCTATCAACAGCTGTTTTTTGTTTATTTTACATAATTACCTTTCTTCATTTGAAGGTAGAAGACCTAGTCTTTTCAATCGAAGCTTCCTTAACTTCGTAAGTAAATTGCTCAGCTGCACTTTTTCTATTTCCATTCCTTTTAATTCTAAAGCTCCCATTATAAAGGAGGGTTTAGCCTTTTCAGGATTTTCTTCGTAAATTTGCTGAATTTCATGTTCTACATCCTTTGGCACACCTTTCAACCTTTTATCATGAATATGGGATTCCCCATTGTAGTAATACCGACATCCAAGGTTTCCTGCCTTTTGTGTTTTCTTAAATCTCACTGGACACCACTTCTTTCCACCCACTTTACAATAGTAGTAGGTTGTCGTAATCCATTTACTTTTCTTCTTCCCTTTATCAATATATGACCATTGCTCTTCTACTTCTTCTGGCGAAATTTGCAATTCTCTCCATTTACTATTAATTGAGCTTTCTTGGATTTTTGTAGTCGAAACCCCTTCTTTAATAGATTCCGAATGTTTAATAGAGTTCCCTGGAATATAGTGGTTATTATCATCATGATTTTCTTCTTCTCCAGATACGGTACAATATTCAACGTCCGAAACAAAACATGCTTCTTGCATCTCTTGTTTAATATCATTTGAAAATGTTTTATGGGGAACTTTATCACTATCCACAGAGATTTTAGTCCACTCTGTATGCTCTTCTTCTAAAGTTTGGCCTTCATCCCCTTCACTATCCTCGTTCTCTTCATTATTACGGCAAATACGTATTTCTTTAACAAAATACTTCAGAAAACTCTTTATTTCCCTTTGAATTTCTTCCAGTTTGTCATTCATTGCAGACAATTTCTCCCCAGATCTGCTACACATGAAACAGAAGGGGTTTTGGCGTTCGGCATCAGTCAGCTGATCCCATTTCGAATATTTTGTATAGACTTCAGGTCGTAGATAACTGGAACACACTTTAAATACTTTACGAGGATTGCCAGGCTGTCGGACATCCTTTTCTGGAGAACTCGAACTACAGTGTTCGCGAAAACAAACAACACAACAATGTTTATAATTTCTGGATAATGAGCTTCCTGTTCGAGTCATCTTCAATTATAAATTGCTGTTTTCTTTTAAGCGGGCAATTTCTCGATCATTCTAAATCCTAGAATGCTTGCTAATTGTTCTTGAAGTTGAGGAATAACTGAAAATAATATAACAAGTTTGAATTGAATTTAATGTTAATATCTTCCAAAAGTAGTATGTATTGTGCATTTGTAATAATCAATAATGATCTAGCGACTAGGTAACTAATTATTTTACGTAGCTTCCTAACCTGCGGTATGATGTCAATGTCAGTCTGTCATCTTGTATTTGCTCTGATTTTCTTTGGTGACAATCATTGATTCCATAAATAAAATACAATTTTCTGAAATTAAAATTAGTTTTAATTAGTGAAGAATTTAGTGTTTCAAATTAGGATTCTGAAATTATAAAAAGCTTAGTTCTGCGATGTCACAAACAAATTGGAAATGTACAGTCAACAAACCAAATACAGTTGTATTTTAATTTTATTGCTAACCGATTTAATTTAAAAGGTGCTAGGATAGTTTGGGCAGTTTGGGGTAAACCATTTCGCGAATAATCTGTTTCGAAAGCAAAAGAGTTTATGTGACTAACTTATATTTCCAGCGAGTACCCACGCAGAATAGCGTAAGATAGACGCTCTCTATTCTCCGTGCACGAATAGGCGATCACAATTTGGTAAACCACATAATTTGGGAACCGTATTAGCTTCATTATGTCACTCTATTCAGAATAACTGCAAATCTTCCACAGGCGTATCATTGTATGATAATAGTTTAATATTATCCTCATACCATATATATTATGTGCCAACAAATGTGTAAAGCTGGCTGTAGTTTAGCGAAACAAAGTTACCGAGGTTAAGGATTGACAGGAAAAACTATTTTACAACTACTAATGATCTTGAACAGGAAACTTAAATTAGTACTACTCAATATTTATGTCATTAATTTATCAAATATTTTTCCAATTAATTATTCTTTGTACATCTATAATGTAATGCCCGAAAACTTGAAAGGCCAACTCCGGAAATATACGCATATTCCCATAAACTGGCATTTAAGAAAGAGTATAGTATAACCTCTAATGTCTAATAATTGCCTTGTTAATACACATTCATTTGATTTATAAATTCATGATTGTTCCCACAAAGATTTATTTCACATAACATTTATATATATTGGGTACAAGTCAAAATTAATATTAATCAATGATACTCTTCTGTCAAAAAGCTTCTAGAACCATTTATTATCCATTAATCACTACTTACAGGTTTTAATTCCTTTAAACATTAAAAGAAAATCGTTTATGCAAAAGTGACAAATAATAACACGAATTTCATTTTCTTTCTTTTCTTCCATGTCTCATAAGTAAGTATGTGTCAAATGTGTCTCACATATATATATTCACTATATTATGAATATACTAAGTGTACATTTCTTAGAATAGTATATTAATTACGTAGAAATATTTACATTCTCACTTTCTTTTGGAATGGGTCGTTTTGTGTTTTTCTAACTTGTTGGCTTGTATAAAAGATTTTTCACAAATGTCACATTTGAATGGTTTTTCTTCACTGTGAGACATAATATGTAGTTTTAGTGTTTGCGGCTGTGCATAATTTTTTCCACAAATGTCACAGGCAAATGGTCTTTCTTCAGTATGGCTTCTTATATGCTCCTTTAAAACGTTAGAGCGTGTAAATTTTTTTCCACAAATATCACATTCAAATGATTTTTCTTTTGTATGAACACTTTGATGTCTTTTCAGCCAGCTGGGCCTTTCACAAACTTTTCCACAAATCTCGCATTCAAATGATTTTTTTCCTGTATGAACACTTTGATGTCTTTTCAGTAAGCTGGGTATTTTAAAGACTTTACCACAAGTCTCACACCTGTAACTTTCTTTTGAATCTCTGCCCACATTCTTCTCAATGTGAGTAGATTCATGTGATTTTAGATAACTGGCGTCCGCATAAGTCTTCCCACAAACGGCACATTGAAAACGCTTACATTCTACTTCAGAATGAACTTTGAGATGCGTTCTTAAACTTCTTACCATGTAAAACGTTTTTCCACAAACATCGCATTCATGGATCAATTTTAATTTGTCTTCTTCAGAACAGTGAACCATCATTTTGTGTTTAGTTGCATTTCGGGCGTTTACAAACGTTTTTCCACAAATGTCGCAAGGAAATTCTTTCACTTCAGCATGAGTAGTTTTGTGAGCATTTAAATTATACTTCTGCTTAAATCCTTTCCCGCAAATATCGCACTTAAATGGTTCAATTTCACTGTGACTCAGTTTGTGTTGTCTCAGAGCTGATGCGTCCCGAATACCTCTTCCGCAAATATCACATTTAAATGGTGTTTCACCAGTATGTATCATCATAATATGCAGTTGTAAACTCCATTGAGATTTAAGGGCACATCCACAAATGTCGCACTCAAAACGCTTTCCTTCTGGTTCATGGAGCAGCAAGTGTCTTTTTAAATAAATTGACCGTCTGAGACGTTTTCCGCAAATCTCGCACTCAAATCGTTTTACCCCAGAATGGATCTCAGCGTGTATTTTCAGTCTACTTTTATCCCAAAATCCTTTTCTACACACGTCACATCTACATGGTCTTTCCTTGTCATCAGTGTGACTCAGTGTATGTTGATTTAAGCCTCTGTATGTAGGACTTACATCGCCGGGTAATCTTCTCAACGCAGATTCGCATTGTTTAGGCGCTCCCAATTTGCGGCGCACCTGAAGAATAAGCAACAATAAAACAGTCTTAAGACCACAGTAGATATCGTCATGGCACCTCCTTCCCCGCACACAGTAGTGCGCAGTAGTTCAATACTATTTTCGGGTCAAATTCTGAACCCAAGTAGCCCAAGTTGGAATGCTTGTTGCAATGCTGTTGCTATTGTCCACTTGGGTGCAGAATTTGGCCCGAAAATAGTATTACACTACTGTGTACGACGGAGGACGTGCCATGACGATGTCTACGTACTGTGCTTAAGGGGGACTCGATGGGTAGCACGGATAGGAGAACGGGTCACCAGTACAAGTTAGACAAAAATGGGTCAC
>JAQFYC010003975.1:0-18792 GCA_034694165.1 Tomocerus mixtus | reverse complement strand
CTCTACTACTATATAAGTAACTCAAATTAAATTCAACCACCACCGGTCCGGTCTGTATAAAATGCCACCCCTATAGCTTCCTTCATCTTCTTCTAATTCTTTTCAACTGACTTGTCTCCAGCCGTAGTACTTAGCAAGCATACTTAAGTTTTTTCTTGACTTTTATGCATATTTAAATTCCTTCTCAAGATAATTTATGGCACAAGGAAAAGTGCATGTCCTGTCCACCACTACAAACAAACTGTACACATCAACTTGACATTTCCTTTACATATAAAGGCAAAAAGATTTCGAAGCTTTTGGCTTTGCATTTACTTGCTAATCATGATCTTAGGACTGTTCTGGAATTTTGTAATACACCGTGAAGCTAAGTATACAGATAAGTGTAATACGTATGTCAGCTCATTACATAAAGGGGAAGGAGGAATAGGAGAACAAGGGATGATGTACATTAAGTTAAATCACGTTGGATTACTGCATTAAGTAGTACTATGTACACAAACATTTGTATTTTGTACTGTACAATATAGCTACATACATAGGTATTTAATTGTAAATTATTACATAGCTAAACTATTGTATGTACATAAGTAACAAGAGAAGTAGCTGTATGATAAGTGGAAATGAATAAATACCAGAAAAAGTATAATTGAGCCCTTAAAAGGAAACTTACCCTCCGACGGGTGCAGTTTGCAAGCTATTGGCATGATGTCCATGTCCATGTCCATGATGTCTCTCGTGATGTCTCTCATGACCATTGGAATTTATATTATTCGCATTGCTATTAGAAATAGAGTTGAGATTTCCATTTGAATTTGCTATGGAATTGGAGGTAGGAGACACGGGATGATCCCCCAATTCGTAGCCGTGCCCATTTCCATTTCCGTAAAAAGGGAAATGGTTACTATTTAAATTTATGGGACTGTGGCCATTGCTACTTGCGACAACTCGATTACAATTTAGTATTAAAATCATCACAAAAATCACTACATATCCTACAGCTGCACTTTCCATTTTCATGACGTTGACAAACGAACGTAAATGTAATTTTCTCATTCTTACTCTCTGAGATGGTAGTATTGGTGGTTCTTTAAATTTCTCCTCTACAGACACAAATGGATTTTCCAACATTTTCAGTTCTCCAGCTCCCATACTTTAGTTAATTCTATCTTTTCATTCATTTAAGCAACAGAAAACCCAAAATCCAACTGTCCTCACCAGCTACTTACTTAAGTAATGGATATCACAGGAAAGTCTTACATTATTCAATTTCCTACATGAATTAGGCAGTAGTAATTAAATTATTTGTATTAGCACATTCACATTTTCGTTCTTTGTGAAGATAAAACAATTTTCTGCAGTAAGTAGCATCAACTTTGAAGTTCCTGTTTAACACTTGTTTATTTTACTTAAGATACAAATAGACCACTTAAACGTTTAGTAAGTGCTAAATGTAGTATTAAAGTAAGTACAGTAAACTTGATAAAATGAATGATAATGCTAAGATACACTACACGGAACACATAATAATATTTCTCACCAGTTGGACTTATCGCCAATGAGTAATCGCTATAATTACTGTTAAACAAGAATCAATCTCCTTTGTTAACTGTATCTTGTTTGTTTATTTGTTTTGGCTGCAACCAGAATAAAAATCATAAACAAATCAAAATCTCACAAATTGCAAGTCTCATCTCACTCAGTTCAACATAAGTTTCATGCTGATTAGACATAGGTATGTATGGTAGGCATACATGAAAAATGTGTGGGCAATTTATAGCAACAGGTACTAATGCTCAATCAGCTAGTCTCATTCATCCCATCCAACCTGGTAAACACACGAAGGTAAGTCAAACAATGTATACAAATATTTAAGTGTCTGCTAATAATCTTTTAACGTTTGCTTCGCGTACACACAAACAAATCATAAGTCTATATCTGTAAAGTTAAATAGGTACTCTTATATACTTTGATACTTAAAGAGTTCCAACACTCAAACGCAGTGTATATTTATATCTTATCCTATCTGCCATAGAATTACACTGACAGTATTGCTATTTATTGTATATGTCCATGTCCTAAGCTGGATATCAAGTGACATACTCGTAATCTATGATACAGTGAATATTGGTATTAGGTCTGTTTCTTTGCATGCAATTTGCCCAACGGTTCAATCACCGCTTTGCGAAATATTACATTATTCTTAGTAAGTAAACCTTACGCAAAGAAAACCCAAACAACTTTTTTAAATGAGTTAATGAAATAATATATCTTAAGACAATGTTGATATCTAAATATAGAGTTAAAGTATATTTAGCTAGTAAATATCTTAAAGTATAAACAAAGGTAACCGACTATTCCTAAGTACCTAGTTACATGCTAACTGGAGATTGCAGAATTGTCGTATTTTCATTTAAGTGTACGTTTTGTATAATAAGTTTGTATAGGTTTGATTGAACCACGTTGTATGTGCCATATAGTGTATAGCAAAACTGGATGATATTTTTGTATGACTATATCTGGCAGCTAGACTACGTCCGGTTGAGAAAGATAGTTTGCTTCACTCTAGGTTGTTGGGAGAACGGATGGATGGACGAAGAATATTTTCTTGAAGTTCTACTTTTGTGTTGATCTTTAGGCTTGTACTGTAAGCGTATGCTACAGGCAGACAATGATTCCTTTTTAGTTAGCTTTAGTTAGAGCTTTATGAATCAGCTCTAGTTAAGGGCTTTAAATTTAGTGACACGACGACTTTTGTTATGGTCTTTTGTTTAAGCCGACTAAAGTGAACTGAACTGACAAACTGGTGAGTGAGATTGAGAGTTGATGAAAACGAAACTGAAAGTGAAGTGGAGTGGAGGGAGAGTAAGGCATAGAAGATCCATGCCATCAGGCCAGGCCAGACCAGGGCAACGAAAAACTTACAAGAAGAGATTTAAGAACTCCATAAGTACATACATTACACACATTGAAGAAAGAGAGCAAAGCTGAAGAAGACACTTTCTTAATATACTTACATAAGCAAAGCAGGCAACTCAAACTCAAATTCAACTCTCTTACTTACTCAGGCAGCTTAGCTTACTATTAACAAAGTTTTTCCAGTCACCATCACCATCGCCATACCACAGCTACAGAGTTTTATCTCATCACAGGAGAGTTCAACTAAACACTCAACTTTAGCGAACCCCCGACTACATTACATTACATATCCAGCAACAAGATACCCATACATAAAATACTTACCATATTATATTCAATATGTATGTATTCCATTACAGATCTCGTCTCTTTCTTCCAGCTAAGGCTTAAGCCAAGCCTTGCCACTCTATTTTCTAAAGAACTCATCTTATAGCTATTTTCTTACATCTTTCTTTAAGTGGGGAATTCATATCTATATATCCATAGCTATATATTTACTTACATATTCATATTTGATAACGAGTTGAAAGAGATTTACCTAAAGTACTAGTATACAAGTACTTATTGCCATGCTATATAGGTATTTATCAATATGTACCAGCAGAAATATAGTGTTCCATAGTTCCCATAAATAAATATCTTTGTGTCATGTTGCAAACCCCTGTTTTAGACTGAAAATTTTGAGCATCTTATTCTACTACAGATACAGATAGTAGCATATCCTAATTTCTTGAGCTTAATTAGTACAATTTATTGTTGCTATTCTATATCCTACCCTTGTGTAATATATTATGAATGAACTAACACCCACATCACCACCATCATCACTGAGCTGGAAGGGATAGCTTAACCGTAAATAGTTCTTTATGAGTTTATATTGATAATGTAAGTGTCAACGTACGTAATAAAATACCATATTATCTCAATTTACTTGGAAATGAAAGAATATCCATTGAGATAATAAACTAAACATCAGAGTAGTGAAGCCTGTAAGACATTTTAAGCTGTGTGTACATACATACCTAAGTAGTAAGCACATATTCTTGTAGAATACATTATTATATGTTTACTTAAATGTACTTAAATTTGATATACGTTTTAAGAACTGACGAACACCATACTAATAGATGGTACCGCACTACAATACTACTAAATACTACCGACAACGAAAACTACTAAATCCAGTTATTTTAATATATTAAATATAGTAATGTATGATATAGGAATAGAGACAAGTGGTCCTTACTACACAAAAAATACACGCGGAAAACTAGTGGCCATGGATTTTTATATGGATCTTCTATCTTTACGTAGCGATATATTGTGAATGGTAAGTTATGTTAGGAAGTCTTCAATCGCAAAGGGGTACACTAACATAAGCGATGATGGATACACTCGATTTTTAATCTCATTGAATGATTTGGATAGAGTAAGTACTTATTTAGAATGTTTGCTTGCTAATTCTACTGTCATTTGTGTCAGCCAGGGAGCCCATCTTATACGACTCTAAAATTGCACCTGTACATTGTACATCATACAATACAGAATACACACAAAGAAGCCATATCTTGTATGTACTATTGCAGTTTACAATTTTACTTTTTCATGAGAATGTGTGGGATTTGAAGCATTTGCCAATTGGGATATCCAGGGCCGGGTTTGTTACTATGAATGCGAAAGGAAATCAAAGCAAAGATAAGTGAATTAACATCAGTGAAAGTATAATCTAGATAACATACACACGTGCTGGAAAATGATATTAGGCTTTATTGTATGGAAGTGATACATACCGATGCAACTGATAATGTACCTCCTATTACCCGCAACTCCATACATAATTCTAATTCTACTGCATTATGTAGTTTCATATATAGTTACTTAAACGATTAAACTTATGTGCTATATTATTAGCAATACTTATCGTTAAAAGCCTTGGTTTACCTGACTGTCTATGTGTACCACTACAACGCAAATCCTATATCGAATGAGCTAAAGAATGGACTGTACTGCACTGGACTGAAGGAAGAGTAGATTCATATTTACAGTTTACTTACGTCCATGCAATCAAATACTAAATATTAGCACCTGAATACTTAGCTTTAAGTAAGCTGTAACAAATAGATACATTACGCAGTGGTAGTATTACTTGTACAAATAAATAGAAACAATTATACGGTTACGTTACGGTATGTTATTTAGCAAAGGCACGAAAGATTATGCCTTTACTGCCTTACTTGTGATGTGTCTGATACATATTATGTCATGTTGAATTTTGTCTCAAAATAATTGCCAATTTTTACAATGCAGATCTAATGAGATGCATAAACTTACCCTGTCTTATATAAAGGCATCAAAAACAGAGCTCAATCAAATGCTTTAGGATTTGAGATTAGTGTAGGTATGTGAATTAACATGGATTTACATAGCCCATGAATAGCCCATACATTTATTTATATGCAATTAAGGTAAATGCTGTGTTGTGCAGTTTGAAGTTTGTTTTACTTAGCAGTACTGGCAATGCAATGCAGTATAAATCTAAAGCGAAGATGTGGGAATGTGTGAGTTAAGATTAGCTGGTGGACAGAGCATGTGAGAAATTGTGCAGGATTCAAATCTATCTGTTGGGTTTGTTTTTGAAGTGTTTTGGAAAGGTAGGGCATAAAGGCGTTTCTAAACCTAAATATTGCAATTCATTGCATACATAATATTATTCAATAACTTAATATTAATAAATTGGTTTATTTGCTACAGGTACATCTAGGTTGACCGCTGGACAGAAGCAGGTGACGAGAAAGTGGCCAAAAAAGAAAAGAATTATCCAGAATTTCAAGTTCCAATAAATCAGGATATTTGCAGTTTGCAGTCCGTTTATGTTTGTATCCCCGTCACGTCCCTGCCGTCACTGTAGTTTAGTTCGTGTGATACTCTGTCTATCACTGTCGAGTCGTAGATTTTTTTCATTTTTCTATTCTCAGGATTAAAATTCGTTTAGTTACTCACAATTAAAAATGTCCGCAATTGATACGGAGAAAGTGACTGAAAAAGATGGAAAAGCAGAAGAAAGTCAAAGTGAAATGTTCATAAACCGGTCTTGGCGGATGAACCTTTTGGTTTCGCATCATGCAAAATATTGCAAACGAATTCTGATGACACTACCAGATATTTTTGAGGAATATGATACACAAAGGTAAATATATGGAAGTGTTGACATAATCTTTGTATTATTAACTAATTACCTAGTACTTTAAATCTATATTACTACACACGACACATATCTCGCAATATAAAAACAGTTTTACATAATATTTTAATCCAGGATGACGTTTCTTCACTTTTCCATCACCAGTTTGGATATTCTTAACTCGATAAATGATTTGAAAGATACGGATAAGAAAAGAATAATTGACTGGATATATATGTTGCAGATTACAGGAGGTAAATAGATTAGTTGCACCTCGGTGTAGGTAAAGTAAATGCATTGTCATTGTTAGCCTTGAACTAAATATTATTATTCTACTTGTATACATTTTAGAACCATCAGCAAAGTGCGGTTTTCAAGGGTCTTCCACATTTCTGCTCAAAAACAACATTCCTAGTTCAAAACTTTCAGATAAATCCTCTGACTTGTCAGTGAAATTGTATTCCAGTCATATTACAATGACTTATGCGGCTTTGGTAACTCTGCTGACCTTAGGCGATGATCTATTTTCTGTTAACCGAAGTAACATTCTAAAAGGGGTTTCTGCTCTTCAGAATAGCGATGGCAGGTACTACCATTTAGTTAGCTACGATATGCTACGATATCTGTCTGTATTCATCACAAATATGAGATGGCTAAATTAATTTATTGTATTAAAAATTCTTATATTTGCGTAATTAATTAATCTTTTCAGTTTTAAAGCCAGCTTAGGATGTAGTGAAAGTGATATGCGGTTCGTTTACTGTGCCGTCTGTATCTGTTACATTTTGAATGACTTTTCTTATATTAACATCCCTAAATTAGTGGATTTCATCAAGAAAAGTTTCGTAAGTCACTATATAATAATAGCCATATGATTTTTCCTTCTAATCCAAAGCATTTAAAAGCAATATTGTTAAGCAAAAACTCCTATATTGATAGACATAGTTCAATATTATTATATTATTATCTTTATTTACAGACATACGAGGGGTCGTTTGGATCTGGAGCTGGTACCGAAGGACATGCCGCCTACACATTCTGTGCCGTAGCTTCGTTATCTCTCTTGAATAAAATTAATGACACGCTAGCAGTAAATCAGGTAGCCACAAAATTGGTTTCCTGTGACAATTTATTTAGTTAATATCTCTTTCTAAAAATATTTTTGATGATAGATCGAACGTTTGAAGCGGTGGTGCCTGTTTCGTCAAGAATATGGATTTACTGGGAGACCGAATAAGTCTGAAGATACATGTTATTCATATTGGGTTGGAGCCACTCTTGCTGTAAGATTTCATCAGTTCTCAATATACTTAATATGTCTCATTCGAATCATGATCTTAATTGGGGTTGCCCAAATAATTTCTTTTCATAGCTACTGGAGTGCCTTGAACTTGCCGACGAGGAACGAAATGTAGGATTCGTTCTAAGCAATCAAAATCCAATCACTGGAGGGATAGGAAAGAGTGACAGCGAATTTGTAGATCCTCTTCACACATTTATGGGCATTGCTGGTCTTTCACTAGTAAAATACAAAGGATTGAATGCCATAAATCCCCAATTAACAATGAGTGAGAATGCTGTAAAACGGTTAAAAAGTCTCCAAAGTCAGTGGATGTAAATTGTAAACGTTTGCTGCTATGCTCCACTCTGCAAGAAATACAATCTAAATCCTGCCAGAAACAAAACGAAATACTACGTCTAAATTGTATTTGTATTTTCTTTAACCAAACTTTAATGTTTAAGTGCACAAACAAAAAACAAAATTGTCTAGTACTATATGTAGCTAGTAGTAGTTTAGTAAACATTGCACACTTAAACACTATACAGGGACTGGTGCCCAATAATAGCCCAATACGTTGTACAATGTGCAGAACTAGAAATATTTACTTAAAAGCCGGGAGTATAGTATAGGGAATGGTAAATGGACTAATCAATCATTGGGTATACTGAATAGAATTGTTGTTTATCAATATTTTGTATGCAGTCAATACGCATAAAATATTTAAATACTGTACTTTGTAATTCTAATTAATGGGTAAAGCCTCAATGTTACCATTTTACATTTGGTTGTTAAGACCATTGCAATGTATTCAGTATTTTCATAATTTTTGTCTTTTTACTCCTACAACTAACTTTCTATCAAGTTTTGGCAAAAAATGTATTTTCAGTTATTACTCAACTAACTCAACCATAGATGTAAGAGACCATTGTGTCCGTATTATTTTGCATTTAATGTAATATTTCGATAGGTAGGATCCTTTCCATGCGTAACAATTAGTAAATAATTAAGTAATTATCTATTACTACTTATTGGTTCGCTGACTTTCCCAAGTTAGTGTGCCCTAAGCAGTGATACGCTCTATAGAATAGTTAATAACGTTCGCTGTTGTTACCGATGTGCTCTGTGCTAATATACGATAAATTAATCAGGTTTTCTACTCGAAATCAAATCATTGTCATATCTTACTGCAAATTGGACATTGGAACAAAATATTGTGCACTAATCAAATTGTTTGCAAATCGACAATGTATAAAGCGAAAAATACAGTTTGTGTAAACTTTTGTATTATTTATTTATACTCAGGATAAAATGTTGCCTTTGAGTTTGTCAGTGTACGTAAAAGCATTATTATGTATTACTGATAGCTGATGTAAACTATATTATTGTTGTTGTTTGGAATTAAAAACGATCGTGCAATTGCCATTAAATAGTTGGTTAAATAGGTAATGTTATGTGTGTATTACACTTACAACGTGTAAATGCAATGTATGAATATTTTGACTTCTACATATTTGTCTACCGATGCGCCAAAAATACTTGCTCCTAATTACATTGGACATTTACCATGATTACGATTGCTAATATGCACAGATTTACTTAACGATATTAAGTGCCCCGTATGATCGTAATAAATAGGTGCCTGTAAAATGACATTTGTCATGCAACAACGGTATACATGTCGTAATACTGTATACTTATTAAGTATTTATACTTAATAGAATAATAATCAATAATAAACAGTTGTACATAATTATGATATTTGTTTCTTTAATTATTATTTAATCAGACAGTTTCCATCATCTTAATTATTATTCATTCGTACTGTACTGATTGTTATTCCTTTTCAGAATTATTGTAGGTGACATAATAAATAGTGCAGAGTAATTATTCATGAAAAAATTAAATTCTACTGCTAAATATGCGAACGTATACACAATAAAACTAAAATGCTATATCTATGCAAAAGAAGGGGTAAAACGCTTCTCTCTAATGAAGTTGCCTCGCCTAACTGCATCATCCTCTAAACATTCTGTTGCATCCAAAAGCAATTCAATGAACCCTACTGATTTTGTAAAATACATTTATGTTCATTCCTCTACAATATTTGTATCATTAACACATGGTAATTTTCTGAGAAAGACAATTTATTTATTAGGTATCTTGAAAGACTTAAAAATTCGAAGCATCAATATTTATATAATATATTTCATTGTCAATGCTGGATTACATAAAATTAACGTATGCTATGCAGTTTGCATTTACAGTACGGGTAGCCTTGGCTGAAGCTATAATAGACATCATTCAGTCAACAAGATGGTAAAGGTAAATATATTGGCAATGCAACTTTATGATCATGATGGGCACTTTAGGGTACCTAAAGCCTTACTGTACTGATTTTGATTTAGGGATTACTCTCATTGTCAGTATTACTTACTGGAGTGACTGGGAGACTCAAATTTCATGGCATTCTAACTCAAGTCTAACTAACGCAACGATTATATGTATAAGTAACTCATCTATATTTTTGCTAACGATATAGAAGTAAGATGCATAAGTTGAGATTATTAAGCTCTGGATTTTGGTCTACATAAATGCCTTACCGCTCGCGGTACAGTCCGAAAATCATATTATATCTATATGTACATACATCAGAAAAGGAAAAAGATACAAAATATTTTCTTTTGCTAATAATTAATACAATAATAGATATTGAAAAAATTATTGAATGAAATACAACTGCATTTAAAATTCCGCGAGTGTATAATAGTTTCAGTTTCATAAGGCCTCCATTTGCGATTACGCTTTCCCCACAGCAGTGTCCCATCAAAAGTACCATAATCCCACTGCCAATAATTTACAATGTATTGGATGGCAACATAGCCGGTAAACTGAGAGCAATCTAAAGTCGAGGCATTAGAATATTATGTAATATATAATGAAATTCTGGTAGAAAATCATAGTACGTAGGTACCAAAAGAAATCTGATCCTCCAGACTCCTAAAATATAACATCAGTAACATAACTGCAAGACTCTTTAGCTCAGACCTGACATGGTCTCAACCCGAACAAAACAATGTATCAGTAATGATACCGAAAAGTGTTTCGAGATTTACACATGATGTTTTGAAATTTGATGGAATATCGGAGTTACTTAATTTTGCGTCGAAAAGAATACACACATACATGGAAAACTAATTTCTTTTTCAAATATCTGTAAAATACTCTCGGTTCATTTGGTTATTTCTCTTAATGTCAGTCTAAAAATAATATATTATTATAGAACAACTAAAAATATATTACAGTATAACTAAAATTACATTTTGGAATCACTTCCCTCATACGTTTAGGATGGACAATGCTTACAGTTTAATTAATATTCATAACTACAGCTTATGATTATGACACAATCAAGCCGCTTGACCCGCATTTAAGACTGAAAATTGGCAAGCATATTCAAATCGGTACATACAAAAATTCTGCAATTTCATACATTCAAGAACACATTACCGCAAAAAAATCATTCCTGTAGAATGGCAAAATCATAGTTCTTTACTGAAACGAAGCTAAGATTTACGTGTACCACACTATTGACTATATTATATTTATATTTTGTATCGATGTAATTCACAATCACGGTGATGGTTATTTTCATATTGAAAAATGCATAAATTACTTACACATAAGCAAAAAGTCAACCAGTAACCTCTGCAAATGTACATGTATCAAAACGTTTGTAATGATTTATTTATTTAAGTATATTCTATTTAAATTTTCTCTGAATATCGATCTGTATTACGCCTTACTTATAGCTAAACTATACATTAGGTCTTAGGTCAACGGCAATTGCATACAATTTCATAAAAATCTCTTCAAATAGGATATTTCTGATCACAATTTAAGATAGGTTCACCGTCATGAATCATCGATGAGCTGAAAGAGTGCCTACGCACTTGTTCAGCTAAAGCAACCTACCAATACTTAACTTGATATTAATTAATAATTACTATATATGTGTGCCTATAATATATTTTTCCTAGTCCTAGTATAAATTAAAATAGAATTTAAATTGAAACTGCTTTATATAGTCACTCGTAAGAATTTAACATCAACTGCGATACGGAATATTTGCCTACCATTAAAATTACAGCTAAAACATTATTGGTTTGTTTTTACATTGGTCGTAGACATATTGGGTGAACTTTTTCAGGAACTTTGGATATTCTCGCTTATAAACGGCACGCAGAACTGAAGCTGGAGCCCACCCACCAGGATTGACTAAAGATAAATATATACGCATTATTAAGTAACAGCTTGTAGAAGATGGGTTAAATTATTTCTTAAAACAGTATTTTGACATACCTACGGAACAATATGTAATTTTGCATTTTAAGTTATCCCGAGTAATTTCAGCTCCATTTTTTGGTGGTTCGATCATCGTTTGACATACAAGGCAAACAGTTAAGAACACTCTAATATATTTTCCACTTTGCTTTTCCTGGAAAAATATACCAACATTAAGTCAAAATGTAAAATATTAAATTCCCCATCTCAATAAATGACGTAATTCATGTAAAATTACTGGCGCGTTAGGATGTTCCATTGAATTGTTACACACAATCCAAATGTTCTGGGCATCCGAATCCTGAGAGTCAGGGACCTGTCTCAAGTGGGACCAAAATAAAGCATCACGTTGCGTAGCAGGCCATACTCTCTTGTGTATTTGTAGAAAAATCATTGTGTCATCTGAAATCTTCTCCAAAACCTTCATCTGTTCAACAGTGGCTGTATCAATTCAAAAATAAATGTTTTCAAACTATGAATCTTCGCATGGTTCGTGACTTATGATAAACAAAGACCATCAAACAATTATGTACCTTCCCATTCTAAGCGTACATCTGGAGAGAAAAAATAATGGCACATTTCATGACCAGTAACTCCCTTAACAGTGTGGACAGCTTTCAGGGGATCAACAACGAGACCATTGACTTCTTCTTCTCTTTTATACATACGCATTTCTCCGTCTTCTGCGAAAAGTTCCCAGCCCCCTTCCCCAACCCCAAGTCTAGCATAATGAAGTTGCTCTAAAGTTATGCGATCAATGTCAGGCCATAAAGAGTGAAGTTGCGCTTTCGATACAGGTGCGGTGACTGATAATTTTTTTAAACGTTCTTTGAATGCTTCTTCTTCTTCTAGACGGTCCAAACCCAGCTCCACCGCATCGTAAAACTCATCCTCATTTAGTGCGCTATGTGGTCCTTCCTATTAAGTAAAATATTTGTTAACATTACACTGTATATAATAGTAAATACGAGGCGGCACTACACTACAGTCTGTAATTATTACGCAATTAAAAATTACTGGAATTCTTTATCGGAACGCAACAATAAAGCAAAATTGTATCAATCACTTGAGTTTGCACGATTAGTGACTTAAGTATGTTTCGTAATATTTAGACAGACAGAATGAAATGCTTTAAAATAAATATATTTCAAATTAAAATACTATAAATTTTAAACACAATAGTAGCTCGAGTCCTCAAGAGGACACCAATTAAGATATGGTGATATGTAATGTAATACACTACAACGTAATACGTGGACTTCGAGGACAACAATAATCAAGGATAGATACACACGCGATAATATTATGTGTATGTCAAATAATTCACAAAAATGATAAAATGGTTGTACCATACCTCACAGTCCGGCCCTCCCATCACGACCAACTTTTTACTGTCTTGTGCCTCTTTTAAAGCTTGTTTAAAATATTCTTCAACTTTACGTCTTTTCTCTATTTCACGCTCCACTCGTTTTCTCCACATATCTTCTCTTTGCGCCATCACCTCAATGCAATGTGACAATGACGTCAGTATTCCTGCTGTCGTAGCCTATAATCCAAACAAAAATTAAAATAAACAATTCATCCTATAACGTATATCATTATTATACAAACAAAACACATTAAATACATATCATAAATAGGAAATGAAAATGCCTACCTAAAACACAAGCTTTGCTATGCCTAATTAGTAACATTGAGTATCATATCATGCCTAAGTAAATATAAAGCCACATGACAGCTTTGCTCATGCAGCGATACAGTCATATAGCCCCAATAACAATTTTAAATACTTATCATACCTAACAGAAATTCCATTACGACGGAACTGTCTGAGAATGCTATGTTTTGTCGTCTAATTGAGCTAAACATCTTCTTTGCTGTCCATTTAGAAGATGATGACAAGTATGACTCATTATAAGGAGCAGATGGATTTATCATTCTACTCGTGTTGTTAACAGTATTGCCAGAGAATATTAAAAGTAATATTATAATAACTTATGTACACAAATACATACAATGTTGCATAATGCTTATGCAAACACATAATTGGGGTCAAACCGTAATGAACTATGCTTATAAAATATTAAGCGTTCTATTTGTCTATTGTACGGCTACGAAAACATTTGTTTCCAAGCCTGATAAGTCATACAGTCAAAATTATTCAAATAGAAAAAAGTGCAAGTATTACTTGCACTTGTTTCTAAGTATGCAAGGTACAATACATTTATACGACTTATTGTATGAAAATGAAACAAGAAAAATATCACAAGTGCATTCATCATTTATCCTATTATGCACCACCTTGCAATTAAAAAATAAAAGAATCACCTAAAGGAGTTCAACGATCTACTGTCTCACATGCAAAAGTAAAATTTGATGAATACATTTGTTTAGCTAGTATTAAGCAAAGAAAAGACATCTGCAGTTTCTAAAAACGTGTCTTTTTCAAAACCAAGGCATCTACCAAAAAGCTCATACTGTATTGTCGATAGCCTATATACATATATAGCTATAATATGGTTAACAGATTAACAATGTACCATAGTAGCTAAACTAGCTAGCTAAGCATAGTCCATGAAAACTTTGAAAAAGAACTCTACTAATGTACAAAGTACTAAGTAATTGCAACACTTTTAACACAAAATTATAATCTATCTGTATATACATACCTTAAATGTGAGAGCTTCACCTCGGAAGTCGACACTTCGAAGTCCACTGTCAGACAATGCATCAGGAAGGCTTTTATCTGCAAGTCATCAAATTACTCCCCATTAACATGTAGTCATCGAAACAGAAACACATTTATTTGTACACTTGAACCCAATCATACAAGAGCTCAATCTGGTACACATACACTCATTTTCATCCAAATTCCTCATCATAGGTAAATAATAATGTAGGTAATAAAATACAACATAAACTGCATCGTTTACTCGATCATTGATCGTTCCTTCTCTCGTTCAATCTCATCTCACGATACATGGCTCACTAAAAAACTAACATGCTCCTATCAGGCAGCCAATTATGATTATTATATATTTCGTTTGATTACTTTAATCTGATTCAACTTCAGCTGGTGAAGTTCATAGCAGTACAGTTTACAATGCTTTCCTACAATAATATTTCATACGCACAGTGTTCTGTTTATAAGTATCAGCCTCTTCAGTCTTCATTGGTATTCAGTAGATGCCGACTATGCCGATAACTATCATATATAGCAAAGGGAGGTTATCAGACTATATAAAATCATGCAAGTCCAAGGCCCAAAGGTGAATTTAAACGTGGCACTTAAATAAGCAAACTCTTATGAAATATTTCTACAAGGAGCATATTAAGGAAAGAAGGGATAAGGGATGCCATAGTAAAACATAATATCCGAATTTTGATTTGAGCTTTGCTATCTTTTTGGATGGTTTCACATTCACTGTGAAACTGTCACAGTCATTTCATCTACTACAACAGTCATACCAATTTCAGAGGAAGAGTACTTATCTACTCTTAGCTAATATTTAAAAATATTTATCTAATCTGACTATTCTGAACTAGAGTGTAAACAAGGAAAAAAACAAGGAAACCCAAACCAAACATTATATGGCCCAATGACATGTGCCACAGAATATTTATTGTTTGATATGGTCTCTCGGACGCGGATGGCCATATGGCACGCTTAAATTAAGCGATAATAATTTGCGGTGCAGTTGGGAATGAGAAGACATTCTCAAACTATAAATTAAAAAGCGTAATTGACTGATACGTAAGATATAATATTTACACTATAAAATAAATACCTCTTCCCTCAATACACTCAAAAAACAAATAATGTGTACACACCATACCTACACGATATATTGTTGTACGAACTCAAGAAAGTAAAAAATCCACTTGTAACGGACGAATTCTTATATGTCATGAGTCATGAGATAAAGTCGTTACAATTATAGGCAAAAACCAAAACTTTGAGTTACCTGATGACAAAGTAAAGAACGGTGTGTCAACATCGGAAGCTGTAGGTGTCGGGGTGTCTAATTCGTCTAGCACTCCATTTGTAATTGTCGAGGTAGCCTGATTTGTAGGTTGATTAGAATTACCGGAACATACGTCAAAATATTTCTGCAAAGTTTCTATTTGCTGA
Organism: Tomocerus mixtus; assembly: GCA_034694165.1. Classification (NCBI taxonomy): domain Eukaryota; kingdom Metazoa; phylum Arthropoda; class Collembola; order Entomobryomorpha; family Tomoceridae; genus Tomocerus; species Tomocerus mixtus. The sequence goes on along the minus strand of JAQFYC010003975.1, from coordinate 2,937 downwards.
ACTAGAATATCTCGGTATGTTTCCAATTCTGCCAATTTAACTTTCAAGCCTCTGCCTTTACGAAAGCTGGATGTGGACGTACTGGATAAAGTATTTGAAGAAATTGAAACGGCACTTCCATGGCGTCGCAAACTATTTTGACTGCCGTAACCAGACTCGATCTGTAAAAAGTATTGATAAAATGGTTTATTAACCATTTTTCTCAAATTGATAAAATAGTTTGTTTATTCGTAATGTTTACCTTATAATGTTCTAATCCTTCGACCCATCTTGTTTTATCTTCAAGATTTTCGGCTCGTAAATACCATACACAATCGTTAACAGATACGTCAAAACGGCATTCATCAAACTCATGAGGCTGAAAACATAAACACATATATTATGTACTTTATACAGCCAGTACACTGAAAGTATAGATGATTCGACATATTTGATTATTGTCATACCCGAATATTTGCTTTTAGGATGGAAATAGCTCCTCTGCATCCATACGCCAATTCGTGTTCAGATTTATAATATGACAAAGTCCCATCTTTTAAAATGATAAAACGATCCTGCCAACCATGAATATAATTAGTCCATTTACTAAGTACGCCTTGAATCTCTGAGTTGCTTCTTATCGAGGGATCCAGCCCGTCTTCATCTTCATCTGTTAATGTAGGGCTATGTTCATGTGACATCCTCTCGCACAAGGTAGCAAACTATTTCTATGGAACACAGAACACAACAATCAAATCATTAAATAGACGAAATAAAATAAATTGATCTTGCCGAATCGAAAAAACTGGATATCAGGACTGAACCATATAGTATTTAATAAGTTAAACAATATTGAAACTAATGACTGTATTCAATTGTATAAATTAACGGAAGCTTACAAAGGTTAGTGATTGTTAGCACAAATTCTTCTTATTAGTATATTATTGTAGCAGTCCGTCCTCCGTCTGCAACTTTTGTTATCGTATCGCTTATCTAAATACATACAAACACAAGGATATTTATGAGATTAAAATACTGTGGCATTGTTATATTATATAGGCTTCACAAACTAATACCAAGGTAATATTTTTTTGTGTCCATTATATCCGTCAATTAATTTTCCATCCTCTACTTTCATTACTGCAAGAATTAAATAAGTAAAGGCATCAATAAATAATAGCAAGACAGGGGACAAAACTTAGGGGATAAACCAGAGGAAAGAGAGGGCGTCAAAAACGGAAAAGTTGCATCAAATATCATTGCCTATGAATATGCTAATGAGGAACACTTAAAGGCAAAAAACTACAGAGGCTCGCGAGAATAAATAATCTAAGCTACATTGAAAATAAATTGGCCCATGTAGACACAAAACTGGTGAACCAGTGCATCTAATCTAACTATTATCTCTAGTATTTTACAATAGTATACTGATAAAAAGACAACGGTATGACGGTATTGATATAATTAATTAGTAATACAATAACGATAATTAAAACGGACCCGCTATTTTAGTTCGTAGAATTTTTTACAAATAGTTAAATTCTTAAAAGATTAATAAGAATTAAAACTTTAAGAATATGGTGGCGCCTTCAGTAATGGTCACTTCATATCTCATTCGTTTTGCTGTTGGCTGACAGGTTATTTATATTATGTTATGCAAGCGGAGGTTCGGTATTCACATATAATTTAGGCTGGATTGCTGGATTGGCCAAGCAGTTGGTATAAGGGGATAAGGGGTGTTACTGTAAAACAAAATAATAACATCATTTTGATTAACATTTACAATAAAAAATCGGCTTAAACAATTTCAATATCGTAATTTCTTATAAAAGATTTTATCTGCGGTACACCATTATTATGGCTAGGCCTGGCCTGTATTGTCCACATAATATGTCTTAGGTCAATCCCGTCAATCAGTCAATCAGATCAGGTGAATGGGGTGAGTTAAGTTGGGGGCATACATTTTTTTGCACTTATATGTACAATACGCAAATACTACAACGCACTAATCCATGGAGTGGATTTCAATTAATAGTACACTACATATTTATACTACAAACAATACTACTGCCTGCACACGAATTATTAATAGTGCAAGTGCAGTATGCTTAAAATTCTTATATCATAATAAAAATACGCAATAATGACAATAAAACAAAAAAACATGCACTTTCCGTGTAGCCGTAGCTGACGTACCCTTATGTGTAGTACAGTTTTGTGATTAAAATTAAAAATCTAAATGAATATGGAATAGCTTGAATAAACGGGAACCAAATAATTTATGTTTGTCTTTTATTGTTTATGGGTGGTACATATTTATTTGAATAAATACTGATAGATACGGTAAATAATTAACTCACATTGATTACTGCTAATGTACTGACGTATTGCGTAATATACGTAATATGTTTGCATAAATAAAGTAGAGTAGGGTAGTTTAATGATGAATGAGAGTGAGTCAACAAAATTATACGTATGATCAATGACGTACGTAGTATAGCTTTTGATTAAAAATTAATTAGCGTTTACAAAAATTATGCCTACACTTTTGTCGCTGTCAGAATATTCACTAATCCTTTCACATTGCAACGCAATTAGTAACAAACATAGATAAGTTATTATCCTAATACAAGCTTCTTACATACATAACAAACACACTAATTTTCAGCATGGAATTGTCAATTTTTGTATAATATGTTTAAAGATTAAAAGAAAATTATTTTGTTTACTTACAATAAAAATGAACACAAATATTATTATGATGTATGATGTCCGTATTCCAGCGAATTGATCTGCTTCTTCTCCAGAAATGCACATTCAATGTGGGTTAACTTTTTGATAAAAGTCTAGTCTTCTCTTCTACTATTCACGACTATTTTTATATCAAAACATTGCAAAATTGCAAAACTAAACCAAGATTTGCTTTGGGTGCGGGTGTACTGTATACTGTTTGTATAT
>JAQFYC010003974.1:0-18795 GCA_034694165.1 Tomocerus mixtus | reverse complement strand
TGCTTACCAAGTTAAAAGTGTCCTTAAAATTTCACTAGCAACATATTGTAAATTGAAGCAGAAGTGTAATTAGTTTTTACATGTGAATCTCGCTGTAGATATGTCTAGATGAAATAAAATATATGTATGCAAATAGTATGTACTATATTACTATATTAGAGCCGAGTGTATGTAAAATAGTCCAAAGGCAAATGAGAAGACCAGCATAGAAAGCTTTCATCCTCTTTGATATTCTTTTCACTACTTATGTACTAACTAACGCACAACTTGCTTCTATGGCTCCTAAATGTAAATGTATGTAATGTAGATGAAGGCAGTTACTGTTACTTATTACTATAAGGTATAAAGTATAAGGCAAAGGGAAGTACAATATAATAATAAGCACTATGATGGATACATAGCTGAGCAGCATAGTATTCATAATACCTGTGTATATATTAAGTACATATCAAGAGAACAGTCTCTCTTTCTTCTCTAGTTCACTCACTCAACTCAGCAAGCCTGAAAAATAAACATTCGCATAATATAATATTGCTAGCGTAAGCTACTACATATAGAATAGCACAGTACACTAATATAGGATATGTTTATGCTAATAAACAAACGTAGGAGACTATAGGCCTCTACGTGAGCCCAAAGTAGCATTTTATCTTCAAGTTTACAAAGGAAAGGGAAGTTTTCACCTAAACTGGTATACTGTTGTATATCTAGGTACTATTTTAGTTTCTTTGGTCTCTGTTATATTGTAGGAAGCTTAATAAATGTGTGCAACGCAAGCAAACAGTTGGAGATTCTATTTACATAAGGTGAAAGCATATATCTATGCAAATGTTATACATGTGATGTGTATATTTAAAGTGAACCTAACAAATGTGTACCTAGTGTTATCTTTGTATGTGAATTTCACGGATATTCATTCTCTTTTCCATGGGGTGAAAGTTGAAGTGAAAGCTAAGCAAAGGGTTATCCGTCTAAATGTATAATATCCAAAGGGAAAGGAAGGTCTAGATTAAAGTTGGATTCATGTAAACATCAGTACATAACAGATACCTACATAGGACCCCTGACCCCAAGGGAGTCGCAAATCATGATGAGCTCGAATGTATTTGTATGAACTATGAATGTAGGAACCTGAACACGTTTTCTGCCTCAAAATCCCCTCAAAATACTCCTCAGGTCTCATTGCAGTTTGGATGGTTTTCCCTCACTAAACTTATCTGCACTAACACTATGCTATATAATGTTTCGTGGGAAAACAGTGGAGGTATATAATGTGCTGAGTGAGACGAGTCAAAAGAGCTTCCGACAGACGCATCTCAGATTCATTAGAATATTTAATTGGCCTCCAGAGCTTCTCAATGTTTTGACCCATAAAACTAACGGACGTAATCTCAGACTTAATAGAATAACCTGGTTATCTTTCCAGCTGCTTTGAGCCACAATACACACTTTTTCTCAAAACTTGCTCTCCTCTGCATATTTTTAGAGAAAACAAACCTGGAGTTTGGCTTTGACTCAGCTCATTCTTCCCTTTTACCTTCATATACATACATTACCTTACATTAGACTTCACCGCACCGGTCTTCTAGCTTCTCCCATTACTTTACCTCACCGTTTTACTTTACCACTTTCGACTTTCTGTGCTGTACTGCACTGCTCTCAAGGCTTCATTATATTTGGCTATATGCAGAATACACAGAACATGAACATAACAGTATCTGCATTCATTCTAACAGTTCTCTCACATAATATCGCATCACATCATATCAGCTCAAATTCGCCAAACAGTCGAACAAAGTAACCTTGGCTTGTCTTCGTAAGTATCAAGATTCTATTTAGAAACTAACCAAAATATATATTCTGTACCTATACTATGTAGGCCACTCGACCTCTTTACTTTATATGATCCTTCCTGTTTCAATATACACCTTTTACTAATATCACAGAGTCTACTGCTCACAACAAAGTTTTCCAGGAAAAAGTTTAGTATACGCATTATAAAATATTTGTTTCTCTTGCCGAAAGTGTTCTATTGACAAAGTCGACTTTTTAGGGCTTTAGAAATACTTCTATGCAATAATATATTGTATTGCTTTAGTAGTTTATGTGATACAGAGAATATCTCTTCCGTATACTGTAATGTGTACGCCAATTGTAGAAAGATGGATAGATGCTTTGAATATAACATCAGTTAAGAGAATAAATGTCATTGGTACATAAATAGTCTTTTTAAAAACTTGCCGAACATATTTGTACCAAATTAATATTTGGAGATTGAGAAAACGTATATCATATAACTAGTATTCAGGTTCATACTACATGTGCCCGATAGTCGACTAGTAAACTAGTACTTATTGTTTACTTTGTGTGAAAGTGAGTACGGTGAATACCTCTGTTCTGTTCTTTGATATAGCACTTATTGCAGATAGTGTCGAATCCCTTCATCTTTAGTTTCTTTAGCCTCGTTTCCGGAATAGATGGTTGGGTAACCAGAAGGAGTTGACTGAGCAAAAGAAGTCATGCAGCCAAAACTCTTGTGTCCTTTCTCTCACTTTTCTTTTCCTCGGTTTCCTTTACCCTTTCTTTTCCGTAATGCTTATCAATACTGAGGGACGTGAGTGAAAGTCGGCAAGAGAAAGCACACTTTCTTTTCTCTACACTCCAGTTCTCCAGCGTTTGGTTTGGTTTACTTTTCTCTTGGCTTAACTCAGCGTGTCTTGGTTTGGTTTCGGCTCCTCAGTTTCGTTTGTTGCAGATTCTTTAGATCAAGTTAGTTTTTGTGTAGCCCGACTCCATTGTCTATGTTAGATTGGAATAGAGGATCCATATGGCATCAGCATTTACTTTGTCAAACCGAACGGAGCTGAACTGAACTCCAACTCTTGACTACTTTGACAGCACAACGAGAGAAAGAGTGCCCAAGGGTCCGTTGAGTTGAATGTGCTATGGCTTGGCTTTAGGCAATACAAAGTAGTCTTTACTTTACATCCACAGCTCAACTTTCAATCTTATATAATACATACTATAATAGCAGTTAGGTATTGAGGTAAAAACTGCAACAATCTATAATAATGTAATACAGAACTTTATATACTTATATATACTTTCCTACCTTTAGCATAGAATACCTAAAGGTACTTCTTAAAAATATTAAGATGCTCCTGTACTGTACAACTGAAGCTATCTGTAGTTTTTGGCTGTCGGAACGTACTAGTACTACAGTAAGGTATTCTCTATAGATTACCTCTAATCGTAAATAGCAACACTCCGAAACGTAGACTACGTATTACATAGTCTACTTTTGATATCTTTTGATATTATATAAATAGAATTATATAACTAGCTATGATACCTATAGGATTGGTAGTCAGTTAATTTAGCCAGTTCACCTTTCAACAAGCTCTTGTCAACATCTTGCCTTGGTTTGCTTCACTGGAAAGTTACTGAGAACTTCCAATCAGCCAAATTCTAACGTGGGAGGAGAAGCAAGCCATGAGTGTTATTTGTATTGCTTCCTATTATAGTAGCTTTTATACCTACCAGAATTTAACCTTATGGAATATAAAGAATCTCGCTATTTCTGTCTCCCTATGCGTATGTTGTTAGAATAAGGCTGCCTAACATAATAGATATGGTTGGTATTATGCCTCTGCCAGGCCACATAGGAATAATATTGATGACGAGAACAGTTTCATCCCCCGCTTTTTTAAGCGGACAAATAGTTTATGTTACGCTCGTCCAATTGGCCTGGTACACTTTTGGCTTATTGGGACTGACTGGCATGGTATGGCATAGGGTAACAAACATGATGGGTTTAGTCAAAAACTTTTAAGGTACACAATGAATTAAATTGAGTTATTGAGCTCCAAAGAGGAGAATGTTGTGCAGTTGGCGTTTTCAAATGGCTTGACATAGTTTCCATTTGCTGTTGTATGCTGACGCTGACTATGGTCTGGTCTGCTGTACTGGTGCTCCGGTAGTCCCATTTATTCCTTGCTGATTGCGCGAATCGTGTAATCGGCTTACCTATGTATGTATATGCATGTACTTACAATCTCACTCATACACATAGGGATGTATCCTGCAAATACCAACTAACTAACTAGAATCGCATTATAATTATACACACTAAAATGGAAGAAGTGCAGAGCTCAGCCAATTCAAGTTTCAAATTCGTAACTTACCTTCGTGAATTCTTGAATAGAGTCACACAAATGCTTCTTATTCCCTACTTTGCAATTTCACTCCTTTTGGCAGATGGTCTGGCAACTTTTCCTAGCCTTCGTTCACTTTTGTTGACAAAACCTGCCAGCAACGCAGAATCAGCAAGCAATCAGTACTTAAATAGAATCCTATTTTCATCTTAGCATCATTATTCCTACTTACGTATTTAATATACCTAGTAGCCATTCCAATAAAACTCATGTACAAAAGTCCAATGATATCATCTTCATGAAGCACTCGATCATGAATCCATATATTTGTAAATAGCTTAAGAACCCACATGGTAACCACACTTTGGTAATAATTATTTAAGTATATATGTAAATCATGATGCTGCCAGTAATTAAATTGTTGTACTTAGATTTTAATAATTAAGTACATTGTTCATAGATTGCTTGCAAGTGTCACAAAATACAAAATCCAATGCAATGGTTCAAATTGAAGATTTAGTTAAGATAAGGTACATAATATCTGTAGTTCTTAATATTCATGGAGCGCAGTAGCAATTAAATTGAATACTCGTCCCAGGCTTGCTTATAGTATTTACCTAGAATTATAAGTAGAAGCAGTTCATATACAGAACAGACTTTTATAAAAATAAGCAGCAAAGTGTGCAGCAAACAATATTCATTGCCTTTGTAATGCATACAGAGTTCCCATTGTTAAAAATACAAATAGTAAACTGAGGGAGCGAAGGAAACCGGTATATCGACTGACTGACAGATAATGCATAAAGGACTGGGACTATTATATACGTCATACATATGCGAACATCAACATACATCAGCTTATCGTATTAGCATGCTGATTGATCTGTCAACTTGAATTTGATAGTCGACATTCAATGTCGCTCTGTGGAAGAATCTGCGTGACAGCTGATGGGAGTGTGTATTGTATGTGTGAGTCTAGACAAGCCAAGCTTACAAAGTATAATACAATTACAATGCATACACAAATCATGCATATCTTGGTGAGCAACTAATGGAAGATGAAATATGTACTAATATGCAAATGTGTGCGTGACAAGTTTGTCGGTAATCCATGGGCTTCCTTCTCTCCTCTCCTCCAACTCCAGCTCTCTTGGATACAAAATTATATTTATCTGCTGCTACGCTACTCAATGCACAAGTACCTACACCGCAACACAATTTTGCATACAATACATACATACAAATACATGCATAGATCAGGAGTCACGGCCATAGCCAACCTAAATCTATGTAAGTATGTAGGGTTACGATATAATAAAATATTTAGTATTCTTATTAGATTACATGCTAAATCCATTATATAATGTTGTAGTTGTAAATCTACAACTAAAGTAAATGCCTAGCCATTCTAATTCTGCGATAACGATAACGTAATGCGAAATAAAGTAATAGTAATAGTAACAATCTCCTCTCTCTGCGTGTGTGGTGCTGAATGACAGGTTTCTGATTACTTCTTCTGCAAAAACCACAAAGAGTCGAGTGGTCTGGTCTGGTCTTGTCTGCTCTAACTCTGTTCTAGCTTGGCAGGCCAGGCAGTGCGTCGTCCTGTTCTACCTACCTATTCCATTCTTTCTCTTGACAGGCAAAAAGATGTACTAAAATACTATAATAGGTTTACTTTTACTTTACTAACTGTTATACTGTCGTAAGTAGTTGTGGCAAGCATTTGTAAATGGATTTTTTGCTTTTGTAGGTATCCCTTATGTAATTTCCTGTAGTATGTTTAGCTTCAGCTTACAATTAATACATACGACACATAAAACACTGTGTAAAGTACAATATTTTGTGTCTAGGTTTTTAAGGTCATTTGTAATCTGTACTAATACTACCCACACCTAGCGCCTACACCTTGTTCTGTGTTTCAGTGAAACGGATGACGAATTAATGAAAGTTTGCAAATCCAATAATCTAGAGAAGTCACTCAAATGAGTTACTAACCAAGGTTAGTAACTCGTATATGTGATTCGTTCAAATTAACACTATTATTTGCAATATTTGCTAAACGCTAAACGAAAGCAATCGCTAATGCTCAGGAGCAAAATTGTATGAATCATATTATGTACTATTAGATTATATCAATGAGTTATCTATTCAGTTCACTTACCTACGCTAGCCATGACAATATTTTATCCATACCATATGCAGTCTGGAACTTCTTGGCCATCCATTTCCGCCGTGATCAAAATAATATGTGGTTTGGGTTTGATTTCATATCGTTTCTTCTATTAGAATACAGATACTAAAGGATAGAGACAGAATATGCTTTTGGTTGATCCAACTTCAGGGTTATCAGCAGAAGGACGAAAATAAAAACTGAAGTACAGATACTATATAGTATTTCCAGAGAAGGTGCTTAAACTGGTATGATATGATGGGAGTGAGTGAGGGCAAGTTGATTGAGTTTCCTTGAAAAGGAAGGCGTAGATGGTTACGACGTGATTAGGTATTAAGCCAAGCCATACAGGTGAAGGTGATAGTGATAACATTTGAAATGACATTGACAGGCGGAGGTATCAGTATGAGTTGGTATCTATAAAAGTACTGGGGAGACGGGAAAGCTAAGGGGAAACGTATGATGCCTTGCCAGCCAGTAAGAGTAAGTAAAAAACGAGTGATACTCATGCGAATGGATTTCCTGACCGAGATTCCTAGTGTGACTATCGCAGGATCAGTTTATGATAAAGTTTTATGGTTCTTAAGGGCTTTCAAAGGACAAGATTCTAATCGTCACCCACTCAACGAATTCGCTAGTTGTAAGTACAACACATCTCAACTCAACTCGGATGATTCGAATGTCTTGAGATTGAGATTTGGAGCGGATACTTGAGAGAAAAAGTGTGGAATCACATTAGATCCTTAGTATTTGCTCAAGTATATTCTCTGAGATAGTGGCATGACACCAGGAGAAGGTTAACGAGAGACCACTATTACTCCTTGTACCTATATGTCGTGGGATACCAGACTCCACGTGTAGTTAAATTCTTTATCAAGAAAATCGAGTCCAGCCCAGTCTAGTTGAACATTTAAATACAATTTTTTGCTGATTTCTAAAACATTACCTAATGTAAATAATATTAAAGAAAACCTATCGACAAGGAATTTTGTTACCCAACTTTATATGTAGTTTTAGGTGCGAAAATTGCTTTCTGCTGGTTCTTCAAGCCTATGACGCATGTAGTAGTTAGGACTGAGTTACATGAACTAAAATTAACTATACCAAATATACAATACAATATGTACACATTTTTGGAATATTATAAAATATATCCATCTACATGCATAAAATTGTAGAAATAGTAACCGTATATTCCGAAAACATGGACAGCCTAACATGGGCAGGTACTTTCCACTGTATTTTACTCATATCTGGCGATAAGAAGGTATTCCTGAACGCGGTTTGCTATGCTCTTGTATATATAGTTAGTTTAGTCATTTTTCTGTGCAGACAAGGCAGCATAAGTTGTAAACTGAAGACGAAATTTCATTGTGCTCTACTGTATTTTGTACTTATAATGTAGGAGAAGAGCTTCTAGCTTCCTTCTAAGTACATACTTGTAGAAAAAACTCTTAGCAGCCAAACCAAACCAGAGAGCGAGCGACGTTTCCCTGTCTACATTACTTTTCCGTTCTTCTTCTTCTTCTTGAGTCTTTACTTTACTCTCCTACGTTTTGTAGTAAGTAGGTATGCCTACTATGTATCTTGCTTTGATAAGTTTAAAGTGGCATTCTGTATTCACTAAGGAATACAATAGGGATACATATATTCGAAATGAGAACACGTAAGTAAAGTAGCAGAATGCAAGAGAAAGAAGGAGAAAGTTGCTGCTTGCTGGGAAGGTGAAATACTAAAGGTGAGCAGGAAAAAGAAATATAAGTAGAAAGTGAAAGAAAGGAAAAACTACTCGACACGACATTCTGCGCTGAACTTACTGAACTCAACTATCTTTATCAAGGACGAATCTCTATCTGACTCACTCAGTTTATCCGGCCCTGCCTGCTATGTTATATTTTACATACATAGTTCCAGTCCAAAGAACAGTTAAAAAGAAAAGAATTCAAAATAGTTAGGGTAGGTTTCCTCTCCGAGTTGTACAAAGGGAAAGACAAGGAAAACACTATGATCTTTATGCATCTGCCCTATATTTGTACTTACTATGCACATATAGTTAAATACGTAAGCGTAGATAGTAGATACCTATGGAGATATAAGATATCTGTCTCTACCTATTCACACTATTCAGACTCAGAATAAGCTTTACAAATTGAATCATATTGTATTGCTACGTCCGTAGCGGCGAACTGAAAGAGTTGCGAGATTCCGAGAGCGGGCTTTATTGTCGTTTTTCCTTTCACTATTTCTTTACTACTCGTAAGAATAAGAGTAAGCATAAGCAAAGCCAAAGTAAAAGTAACGCCTACATATAGCATTTACAATATATTTTCCTTTCCTCGGATTCGGATCTAATCTTGGAAAGTATATGGCAGGTTCTTAGGTATAGTAGCTTATCTCTATGTATTATATATTGCACTGCAGCTTACAATTACCCAAACTAACTTAAATGAGCAGTATACAGTAGAACTTCCATAATATCAGGTGCAAGATAATAATACATAGACAAATAGGTATTCGGGTATATATCTATTTATGCACAAAAAGTAGGGTGGATAAGGGAAAGTACCTAATGGATATGCAAATGAAAGGAGTGCAGTATATAATAATATATGCAAGAGAAAGTTATGTGCAGTGAAAGTCGGACCAAACCTAACCAGAAGATATGTACCAACAGTAGACAGTCTTTGGTCTAGTTCTAGTTCTAATTCCGGTACCTAAATACAGGGTTTGTTTGTATATAAACCTCCTTTCCTGCACAAACCTTGTACATTTCCCGTCACATAATTTCTATTTGCAAAATGGAAAATTTTACATATAACTTCAACTTGAGAGCTGCAGTTTGCATGCAAGCCTCCGCCAATTCAAGTCAAACCAAGCCAGGCAATGCAGACTGCAGACCATGACTATTTAGTTTGTCGGTTAGTTACGTTCTGATATTAATTTTCACCAAAAATAGAAACAGTACGTGAAACTTAGAACAGAACCAGTCGCATACACAACAATACTACAGAATCGTATATACAGATACTAGGTATAACGTAAATTTTCATACTGCATCAGCATAGATATACTTAGGTAGGAGTTTAGCTTACTTACTGTGTTTACTATAAAGAATGGAAATTGGGTTGGCTGCTCAGGGCTAGCGAGTAGTGAGTACATTTATACATAGCAGTGCGGATATAACAGGAAGAGAAAGAGAGCAGTTGAATTTGGGCCTAGTCATGAGCTTTGACATGTCGGTCGCATTTTCATTAGGACGGACTTGCTAGCACAAAGACAGCAGCAGAAGCGCAGGCAGGCAAGCAAGCAAGCAGATTCACTTTAATGTGAGGACAGACAATCCAAGTCATATACATGACATGCTTTGGCCATGGGTTTTAGACTGGAAATATGTAAGAGCCAAACTATTGCAAAAAGAAAGACACTAGTGTACAGAATACATTATGCAATGGGTGGATAGTGGAAGTGGAAGTGGAGGAACTTGGTCTCGATGTTACCAATTAAAATTCAGCATATAGTGCCAAAGAGAAGGGAAGCAAGGAACCAAAAGACGAAGGGACTCACTTGACTCATTTCTAATGTATCTGTAAAATTACAATGGCCCTAACAGTCTTGGGTTGCCCTGTCTTGTCTCCTCGTGTTACAATAAGAGACTCCATCCACCACGTACCACCACTACCATACATACCATACCGCTCACTACTATTTGTATGTATGTATCTGCAAAAGGTACCTAGATAATACTGGCTTTTATAGTAAGAAAGATACTCTCGCATTTACTTGCATTGTAAGTGTATGTAGGTATGTATAAAGAAGTAGAAGAAGAGCCACTACTTACATTACATCCATCCAAGTACTTATTACTACTAAAAGTGGCAATAGTTGCTCCTCTCCTCTGTTCAGAGTGAGAAATAAGTAGCACGTCAGCCAAAGAACGCAAAGGCTAGTGGTTCGTTCGACTATGTACTACTTTAGTTACTTTACTAACGTGCTTTCGTATCTTGTCGACATTTCTTCGCTCCTCGTTGCGATATACGACACCCTCAAAAAGTTTTAATTGAAAATTCTCGAGCAGAGCAAATATTGCTTGTTGCCTGGTTCTGGTTCTGCTGCTAATGCTAACGTAACGTGCTAGTCTACTCGTACTTTTACCCTTTTTTCTCCACTGCTGCATGCACTTTTAACCTTATGTTCTCCGTTCACGAGTTTTATCCATGTGCTCACATGTACTCATTGTATAACATATTTTAATTCTAATTCCCTTCTCAATATGAGAGCAAAACTATGAAGAAGCCTACATTTTCATGTACTTACTTACAGGTACCTTAGTATCTATACATGATATTATGCTGCTTGAGAAGCTAATCATTTTTACTTCTGGATTCTATTTTTGATAGTAATTTCCATGCACTAATTTATACGCAAGGTATTACTACATTGTTTTTGGCAGTTAGTTTCAAAGATTATTTGTTAGGAATTAGATGCTCCTACTAATAGAAAGAATTTGATTTATTATGCTCACAGAAAGAACAGTGAAATAAGAGAACTAAATGAATAACGCGAGGAAATTCGAATCCAATAGACTTTGCTTTATTTTCTGTCCTACTTTACATAAGCAGAGCCAAGTTATTCCAAAAACACTTCAACTCAAACTCAACTTGACTCTTTTCATGTCAAACTGCGCACAATAGGAAATGTAAGGATGACGATGACGACAACTACAACGTGCTTCTCTTTGTTTCTGACTTGACATAACGATTTAAATCCTACACTTGATAACTATGTATATTTACTAGCATTGTGTAGGCTGCATTGTTCTAAATGTATTCATTGTTACTGTAAGACATGTACCCTTGCGTTGTGTTTACATTACAAATTATATTTTCTACCATATAGTTAAATACATATAGGGCACCCACACCGAATAGTATAACAGTACATATATATGTTAGGATTAGGCTACGTTATCCGAATTCAACGCAAGTCTGTTCCTTATTTGTTATTTTGATGGTAAATTGCATCATAATTATAATTTAGGAGTTATGCTCTCATTTGACGTATTTTCATAGGAAAACCGCTTAACTTTAGTTCGAATGTTATAAAAATATTTAAACTTAATAGATTGGTAGATTTAGGATTTCTTGGTAACTTTTTTTTTGCTATTGCAATTAATCCTGATTTCATAAAATAAAATTTGCATAGGTATTATGTAACATTTGCATTGTATGCCCCCCTTAACTGAGTCCCATTCATACTATGCGTTAAGACAATGTTTTAATTTAAAATGTGTACTCGTGTTTATAAAATCGCAACTAAAATGCTTTATTAGCAAGAACATTGGGTGTTATTACATGTACAGATTTTTTCTCATTCATAATTTAAGAATTTCTATGTATTCCTCCCTTTGCTTTCTTAGATGGTTTGATTTAGTTCGTCTCGGCCTGGAAGAGTTAGTAAAACACGATTCGACAGACTCGTTTGTTATGTATTTCGGCTAGATTCAAAGAAGTACATAGAACTATGAGAATTATATGTATATTTGACATATTAGAGTTACAGTTGGCGCTGGCATGGCATGGCAGTGCTTTTAAAGGATAGGAGAAAGACATAAATATGCAAAGCTCTTATTTCGCTTTGTTGTTGGTTCGTCTGTCTGAAAAACACGAGTTAGGTCTTGAGAACAAGGCTATATTTCAAAGTATTACTTACAGTGTTTGACACTGCTCTTGCATTAGTTATTAGCATTACATTCGGAATAGTACATTTCTCACGTTCGGTAAAAGGAAGGGAAACAGGTATCTATAGTATCTACGTAGTAGTACATAGTATATCCATTAGGTACAATACATTACATTTGGATGTATGTACGTAGCATAGTGACATGAATAACATAGAGTCGACTGGCGGGCTGCAAATCATTAAATATGCTTGCTACGTAAGTACTTATGCATGGAATTTATAAACATGAGACATAAACATGAGTAGTGATCTTGTAGGCTCATCATTCATCTTTCTCTGGCATTATTGGCATAAATGAGGTTTGTTTGTAAGCAAAGTGGCATGGGATTGGAATGGCAATGGCATAACATACATTGAATCGGACAAGACAAGCCAAGAGAGGCTAAAGAGGCATTCAAATCAGTGCTAAAGGAAGCAAAGGAAAACTTAAAGGAAACCAAACCAAGATTTGTGTTTGTGTCTGTGTGGCCTGGCTGAGGTTGAAGTTTACATTATGTTATGTCTTCCATGTCGGTTGCATGCCTGGGATTTGGCTTTGGCTTATGCATAGATTCATGTGTTTGAAATATGTGAAGGCTCCTTGAGATAAATTATTGATGAATTAAAGTCTACTGCTTAATGTAGTACTCGTATCTATAATGTGAGAAGCGAAACAAGTTTTTATGTAAGTATCTGTAAGTATGTAACTGAATCTATCGATAGGGATAGGGATAGAAAAGGTATTGTTTGCATTATAAATGCAAAACCCATAGTAAATAGAATATTCAGTTCAGGGTACCTATACAGATAGTATGGATGGTAAGGCATAGAGAAGATGATTTTGGAATAAGTATAAGAAGGAGTGTCCCATCTAATGATCTGAGAGCCCCTCAATAAATAACATTTGGTGAGAAAGGAAGGTGTGAAAAGAGTCGTGGAGGAGGAGGATCAACTTGAGTCGTTCGACAAGAAAAATTGACTCCCGATGGGCACTTCTCCATATGATAAATGCGAGAATAACGGCACAGGGAAAAGAAAAGCAGCCACGAGGAGAGAAAGGCAGAAACTTTGTCTCGTGGGACTTAAGAGCCCAAACCAAACTAACTTAAATCCAGAAACCCAAAGGTAGAAAAGAAACAGAACAGAACACTACAGAGCAAAATATGAATTTTCAATCCATTTTCCTATGCTAAACAACATTGCAGCAAACTACGTACTTCCTTACGTACATTGTTAGTAGTTCTAAAAATATTTTACTTTTTTAACTCGCTGAAGATGCGTTTGTGGTTACTTCTACGTTCTACTTACGCTCAACGTTAACTTATGCATTGTCTGCCTTGGCCTTGCTCTCTCTCTAACTGCTAACCTCAATCAATATGTATACCTTCATATAACCATTTATGTACTACTAGTATATAAAATAATAGGTTCTATATTTATGTATTACTATTTTTATACTGTAATAGAAAGGATTATGTGTATGTATGCTGTAGGTACACAAGTTTGCTTTCTTTTCTCATTGGAAAAGCTTCCGTTCTCTGGTTGTTAGTAAAAGTAAAGTAAGTATTCTTCTTTGGTAAGCAAAGCACCGAGAAATGCCCTGAATTGCATTATCACAAGTGTTACGCTTACTTACGTTAGCAATAATATATAGAGATAGTGAGATCGTAATACATTTACATGGTATGGTCTTGACCTGAGTGATTCTTCTTTTGTTACTAGTAACAAAAGGCTTTTTGCCTTTCTTCTATACAGATAGTATACTAAGTAGGTAAACTATGGTATGTTATGTCAGCATAACATTTCTCCTTTATTTGTAGCAGCAAACCAGAATGAGGCAGGACCGACCTTTTTATATTATGCATGTTCACTTCAGCTTCAGCTCCCTTTAGCCTTGGTTTGGTTTGGTTTGGCTTTGGATTTGGTTGCTGTTGCTAGTCAGAACATCCAGATAGTTACATGCACTAAAGTAAGTACCATATAAGGTTATGTTATTGCATAATGTCGAATTTCCTCGTTTGACTCCTTTTCTCTTGTTTACTAGTCAACTCGGGTTTAACTCGGACCGATCAAGATTCCAAAACCAACCTCAACCACCATATACCATTGTAGTAAGCCTTGGCATATGTCTTTACCTATGTACGTGGTTATCTGTACGTACTTACAATTACACATATAGTGTACTTATTACTATAACAGTGAAGGAAACTCATACAAAGTGCCACACGAGCATGTACTACAGTATGAATATAAGATGGAATCTATAGGCATATAAAATATCCCACAAAATCTTACTATTGTGCTCATGTACGTACTATTACGTGAGTGAGAGTACCTATGTACAAATACAGTATGCAATATTTCACATTGCATAGGAAAGTCCCTCTCTCTCTCTCTCTTGCTTCAGTTTCCTTTTTCTTGCCACTTGCACATGTGCTCATAATCCCACGTTGTGGAAATGTGTTGTGTTCGACTGGGAGTCAAGGGAAGAGAAAAAGAGAGAGAGTGAAGCGACCCGCATGCAGATGTTGACGATCCTTTTACCACACCACATCACCGTGTTCTACTATGTATATATACATAGGTAGGTACTGGGTACATACATTCACGTCCCATCCCTCGCAGGTCAAAAAACAATGAAATTGAACGAGGAATGCATGGCTAAACAAAAAGTTAATATTGGACCTTGTTGTGTCTTTTCGATAGAATTCTCAATGCAACTTCGGCTCTCTTATGTTTGTTCCCTTAAGGAAACCCAAGAAGCCAAGACGTACAATGATGAATTTTATTCTATAGAATTACAACACTTCTTCGGATATACATACATACTTACATAGATAAATATATTTTCACAGCTAGCAAAAACATAACTCTGCCCTTTATGTATAATTTGGGCTTGTGTAAGTAACCTAAAACGTCTATACTTCAAACATAGACAGTTTTATTCATATTGACTTGCAATAACATTGATACAATTTCTCTTTTCAGTTTTGTAGTCCTATTACTTATGGGAAAGTGTTAGGGTTATTGCTAGTTTGGTTGCATTTAAATATACAAACGCAAATCTCAATATATATAGTGTGTGATCGCATCACGATTCTGTACGTAGTTAAGTTCAAATTAGATGTATCTTGTTTTAATGTTTTCTGAACTATATAAAACTCTGCCTTAAGATGTGTTTAATATAAGCAGGTTAGGATTAGGACCTGCAAGATAGTTTGTCATGCAGGAGAAGCAATTAAACGAATTTTAGCTACCACAGTTTACTATATTGCACAGTAATCAGATGAATGAATTAGCATTTTCTATTTTGTTCTTTGTATAGGTTAGTGGAGCAAGGAAATTTAACTTGAGATAGAGTAGACAAACATACAGAAGTCGAAAAGAGAACACAAAACCTGACAGGTTAAAAAGAAAGTATAAAAAATTGGAGAACAAGGGGATGTGTTATTGTGTAAAATAATATAAGAGCCTACGTAAGACTATATGTAAGTGTCGAGCAAAGGATCAACTCTCAAACTCCTACTCAACTTCCCAACAAGACATCCATATCATATTACACTGACTCTTTGTGTGCTAAGTATACATTTATACGCGATATGATATAAATGCATACTTGTTTAAGTAAGTACATAGAATAAGATGGATGTGGTAGTATAGCATAGGCGAAAGGAAGAGAGAGAAGGCAAGGGAGCTTAAATGTTGAGCTCCCTTATATATTTCTGTTATTGTGGATGTTGGCAATGCCATGGAATGAGTGTCTCGCTTCGGTGGAGTCATCTCAACTATCTGGAACGGTAGAGACGAACACAGAAGAAGACTCTCGGTTTACTCCACCAGTCAACCAAAGCATAGCGTAGCATAGCATAGCAGCAACATGCAGGAACCTAAATGCCAGACTAGGCTAGGACAGGACAGACCAGCCCACTCACTTTATTCTCTTTCTTCTCTCTTTCGTCTCAAATATCAAACTCAGGTGGCTGGTTTACAGGCTTCAACAAACTATTCTCTACAGTTATTATGAATTAGACAATTAGCATGTGGTGGTATTTTAGCTGTCAAACAAATCTATTAAAGTAGCTAAGTAAAGATTTTAGAACATACTACACACTCAATTCAATGCTCAAATACCTACTTGCCTTGGCCTTGCTCTCGCTTAGTAGTCAAAATGTTAGACGGACTATTCACCTTTTGGAATTCGAATTCACTCAGCACTATTACAGTTTTGAGGGTGCTTTATACTTTAGAGCTTCTAAAACATCTTTGGAGTTGGAGATTTTGGGAGATCAGTGAGACCACCAAAGCAATAGTGCCAATAGTGTACTTACTGTATTTATCTTCACATTTTCGCTATTCCTAAACTTCTTATTAACAATAACTTGCCTACATAGAGTAATCATATAGTTGCTATATTGCGGGAAAAGCAATATTTGATTTATCTATGACTTGCCTACACAAATTATTATATTGTTAGAGAAACATTGGAAGTTACAGAAAAAAACCATCATTAGCAATTATAACCACAAAATCGGGGTTTTTACAAATTAATATGATTCTAAAAAATTAATTAGCAGAAAATGAATAGTTGGAAGCTGTTTTGTTTATAACTTGTTACCAATAATATTGATTAAATCAAATATTCAGGTCAGTTCATCATATGCATGCGTGTGATTAGACAAAATAGATATTCATATCTTTACCAATCTAATACAGATATTCCGTAAGGAACATCCAGCAAAAATAACATGCATTTAGAGGAACGCGGAGAGGATTAGATTGGAAATAAAGTAATAAATTCCATTCCAACCGCTATAAGTAAGTGGGTTTTCATACAAGCAGTAAATCTATCTACATTCTGGCACATAAATCATTAGACAGTAGTATCGGTAACGTAGTGGATAAATCGTTCCACTTGCTACACGTAAACTTGAATGAAACTTAAGTTAAATGGAAAAATGTACTCAGTACTTATCCTAGTACATAGCTTACTATAAAGTCAATACCTCATAAAGAATGACTAGAACTAAAAACTAAAATGTATTACACATACTACATATCACTATAGAACTGTATTAAACTCTGATAGCGTACTGGATACTTACATTCTGTCTGTAGTAGGTAAACATTGTCGGTATATCATTGACTAACTTTGAAATTGAACAAAGGGACAAAGAAATTGACAGGATTCTCTGTTAGTGCATAGAATACGGTGGTACATTCTTCGGATATTTTATGAAGTTAGACTTTACGTTTCTTGCTCAATGCAATGAGTGTGATTTGAGTGTATTCGTAGGAGGAGGAGTAATACTAGGGAGTAGTATAGGTACACACGTTGGTACAGAGATAATGTTTCCACTGCAGAACTAGACCAACTTACTTTCCTCTCTGTGGACGTGATACAGTTAAGTCAAGGCAGTTGGAAAACTGTTCTGTTTTGGGAAGGCTATATAGTATATATACTATTGCTATAGCATAACAATCTATATAGGATGTACGTACATATAACAAATAGCTCACCAAAGACTTAGATGGATACTAGAGAGCCCGAGACCAAGTGAAACTCTTACATAATAATATACCTTACAAGTCAAGTCAAACTAAGTCAGTTGACGGCTGAATTTCCAATTGGAATCATAGGGAGAAACCAGACCACACCGGTTGGCTGCTTTTGAAACGTCTGAGTTGCCATTGCACTCTCTTCCGTTTAAGTTTTGAATTGGAACCGGCGGTGGTGCTCTATATCCCCAAATATCCAACTTTACTTATGTTTAGGTACGTCTTGCATGAATAGAGAAAAGGGACTGGATGTTGGGATTCGCATTTGCCAAAGAGAAAACTAAATACATACAAAGTTTGTTTGGTACCTACCTGCAGAGCAAATAATAATAATGCTATCTTCATCTTCCCACACATTCTGCATGTACTGTGTGTATTATTACTAAACTACCATTCTGATCTGCATTGCAATAAATATATAAGAGCACATTACGTAAATACGTACACATAGTACATAAGAATTCGTAAATCCAATGTAAATAGTAAATACCAATACAGAATTGGATTCTGTTGCTGATTTGTCGTATCAATCCATACTCCTTACATATTCATGTACGTAGGGAAGTAAGTATCTAATAAAAAGTAGGTCTCCCTGCGTGCAAGTACCTACTACTACCTACATTATGGATCTGACTCCTACTAAATCCATAGTACCTAGTTATCAGTTGCTTCTACGATGTGTAACACACTGAGCCTAGGTTTTCGCATACAGTTTTTATTAGGATCTAGTAGAGCACAGCAGGGATCTTAGCCTACAACGCCTAACTTAGTAAGGATGTTGAACGCAGAATTAAAAATATTGTAGTGTAATGGAAGAAAGGCAACAAGAACAAGGAACATGACTGACCGGTATGCTGTATGTAATGCAGTCCAGTGCGTATCGGAGGATCGAATCAGGAGGCGAGACCATCATCATGGAAGATGTGATAAAATAGTTTAAGTACCTACGAACAGGGTAACGTACCTATGAATTTTGTATTTAGGCACACAAGGTATTAACTTATGTATCTGTACGTACGTAGAGAGTAGACACCGATCACCGTAACTCTACTGTGGTAGTAAGTAGGTGCATGCATATAGATAGATGGGTTAGTAGTCTCGTAGAAAGTAAGAAGTAAAAAAGGAAAGAAAAGGGAATGAGTAATGAAGGAATGGTCTTTGTTGCAGCTTGACCCGGAGAAGTAAAGGGCCAAG
>JAQFYC010003973.1:0-18798 GCA_034694165.1 Tomocerus mixtus | reverse complement strand
TTCGATTCAATTTCGACATAAAATCTTCACATCGTCAGATTTAAAAGCACTCAAAAGCACTTTAGGCTACTTGGGTACAATGTAAATACATAAAAAAAGCAAAAAGCATTGAATTAACCTGCGAATTATTTAAAGGGAACATTAGTGTTTTAGTTCCGTAGTATACGTATGCTGCACAACTTTCTTCTAAATGCAACGATGTTCCATTCCGACTGCTGGATTTTGGAAAGTTGTTTTTATTGAATGACAATGTGAAGGAATATCTACATTGTGATCAGAGTCCCCGAGTTAAATATTTACTTCCTATGTCAGATATAAAATTTTGATAAGCCATGAAATGATCGGATGAAGGTAGTAGCGATTTGCAGAGAAAGTACAAAGTAAATCCTCTGCTTACTTTTGCTGCTGGAGCAAGTTTTCACTTTGGATGTGTACTTACGACGTTCAACTACTTAAACTTCTCTTCATCATTGGAAAACTTTGATTGGTTGTTCCGTTAT
Source organism: Tomocerus mixtus (assembly GCA_034694165.1). Taxonomy (NCBI): domain Eukaryota; kingdom Metazoa; phylum Arthropoda; class Collembola; order Entomobryomorpha; family Tomoceridae; genus Tomocerus; species Tomocerus mixtus. The sequence continues at coordinate 18,298 of JAQFYC010003973.1, read as the reverse complement.
TCACCATCCGAACTTTCCCCGGTTTCTCCGATTGATACAAGTCATTGTGCTATGTGATTTCACTAAGCAAGTCGCCAGTATTCTTTATGTTACTCTAGTTATGTTATGTCCTCTAAGTGGAACAACTACCTTAGTCCGTACTCCATACTCCATACCTTAGGGAGCGTTCAATAGTTACGTGATCACCAGTCTACACATGGGGGTATTGGGACACTTTGAAACTCACCACGTATACGTTACGTATTTTTAAGAATAGAAGTTTACTAACCGAAAATGAATTTAGGATTTGATAACTTAATTAATGGACGCTCCCTTAACTCTTGTGTTGCCATGCACATTTTTACTCTCCTTGTTTCCCATTCCGTTTTAAACAAATTGATACCCAGCTTTACTTCTTGTCAATTCCTTAATGTAGTAACATGGATAATATGTACGTACCTGGACTGAGTGAGTGAGTATACTTTTATAATGTTAATCCTTCTGGGTTTTTACTTATTCTCTCAATTCATTTGCATTTGTCAAGTCAGTAAAATAATTTATGGTAGAAGTACAAATACAAATAGTGGGATACTTGTTTTGCTCGGATGTATGTATTTGGGGATGTTAGCACATATTGTGTTATTGTGCAATATCTATAGGCAACATGAATTTATGACATTTTTTTCATTTCAATGGAATACCTATTACGTGCAGTTATTTTATCACATCTGCAATATGCAAAAATGCAAACCTGCAATCTATGATTTCCAAAAGTTTGTAAAACATTTCATCATTTTCTGACAATCTCATGTGGAAATGGTCTTTTATAGATTTAATTTTAGAGTATTGTCTAAAAAATCTGGATCTTCTAATTGCATTATTTGCATCTCTTACCCTAAATCCATGAAGTAATATTCACAAACAAAATTACTTTGTTAGATAAATATCATATTTGTATATATGCCTACACAATATTCGCTAAGTATTGTATTTATGCACAATTTAAAAGTGTACTTATTATCTAGCCAGCAAACAACCCATATAATGATAATGTTCTATTGGCTAATACAAACTTTTATCTATTTCGTTTATGGAAAACTACAAACGGATTACATTATGTATAGAATATACTCATTCATTAGAATAGCCACTACACACAACGTAATATAATTTCCTTTGAAGATAAACTAAAATCATGCCCACAGGTGGTCAACAACTCCCAACCATCAAAATCCCAATATTTTTGTCATACTTTACTGGAAGGTAAGTATTAGCATCCATTTGTGAAATGATATTTACAATAACAGCAAAACTACAACCATTCACTGACGGACATGCCATTCATACTACAATCTGAGATTACGGTATATGTACATGATATCTCTGGCATAGAATAGTCAGTGCATAGGGACCAAAAATGATTCCACTTCAGTTTGTCGTTTTCTTTGATATCGAAATGATTTGATATACATAATGCATAAGTATTTAGGTATATTAATTTCTTATGAAATGGAGTTCAAAGAATTCTTCTATAGCCAACAAATTTTACGAAAACATACTTGAATGGGATCAAATTGTTCTAATGGTAATGATAATTTATGACGCCTACAACAATCTCAATCGATTTTTTTTGCATCCCACGCTATTGCACGTGCTGTTAATATTAGACCATTATTATTTCAAATTATAATATATGTATAATATAATAGCTCATATATAGCATAATATATGAGCTTTGGTGATGAATACACAGTAATGATAGAAAAGTACGTCGAAATAAATATTTAAATAACATCCAGACTATGTATTTATTGTGCCTTAGCATTAGTGTTCATTTATGAGACGTCAATAGCATTCTTTAATAGAAAAGCGTCAACTTTGCTCTCCAGGTAAAAGGTTTCTCGTGTACTTTAGTTTCACGTGACACCCAAAGACAGTGAAGCTAACAAGAGATGGGAAGAGGAAGTTTAAATTCGGGTTTCTTGTTAGATGTTACGAAGTTCATAGAGATGCGATAGTATATTTTGCATGGATCAGACTGGAACTGGACTAGGTTCCAGAAACTAGAACTACATGAGTACATATATAGCAGAGAATACCCATTTACGTGTATATCAGATAGATCTAACTAATACAATAAAATATTCACCTACAAATACAAAGAGATTCCTCCTCATTTACTTGTGTAATTTATCACAAGCTTTGTATCCTGTTGACAGAATGAGTCCCAGTCCTACTTAAGTCCCTCATCCATAACACAAAATGTACAAAGATACATATTTATTATACAATAACATTGCCGCAAGCTTAAGAAGGAATATACCAAAGTAAGCTTTCCCTTCACCTAATTAGATATTTGCTGCTTAACTTATAATCTTAAAAGAATGCAACACCAATATATCTGCTTTATGCTACACCAAACGAAACGTGGCTTCAATTTTCTGTAACAGATTTCTTTAATTATTTATGTATGCATCTCAATCTCAATACACACGGATTGTCGCATCTCTTTTATTATTCATAATACAAAAATTCATTTCTGTGACCTGCAATTTTTTTTATTAAGCTTGATGCAGTAAAAATCTTCTTGCTCCATATTAAAAATGAATATTTCAAGAACTTTCTGCTTTCTCTGGAATAACTTTAGGAATTCATTTTGCAAGAAGAATTTGCTATTCCCTAATCAGGATTAAAATCTGCAGAAGAAATGCTACCCGAGGCTAGTAATGTTTTTGCAGCGAAAGGGAAAGCATATAAAGCCCATAAGGTAGCGTGTGACACTGTTCCATAACGCAAATGGCAAAATACGATGTTAGTTTTTGTTATGATGTTATCATTTGACGGAGGAAGTGACAGTGAAAAGTAGATCACATTGAATATATTAATAATTCCTTCCTTGAAACATTGCAAATCACTTTTTGGAGCTTCGCTATACTTGGAATAAGTAATCCCGTATGTAGGTTAGGTAGCTATTTCTAGCATAAAACATAACGATAGATGTAGATGAGTTGTTAAATGGCTACCGACGTGCTTTAGTATAGGAAATATTAGTATGCACCATAATGTCAAAATGTCATTGAAACGATGGAGAAGGAAGTCAACCAACAATCAACAACCAACCCCAGTGAAACATAAAACATCTTTCACATTTTAGTGGCTTGGTTTGTTTACCTTTTAAATATACATTATATCTTCCGATTTTCATTTTCCTAGGCATTATAGGCAGAATCTCTGCTTTGGTATGTTTCCAAGTCCTAAGTATTCAATAGAATTTCATTAGGGTGAGTAAACTAAATAATTTGCTCAGCCTTTGGGTGTTTTTCTCTGTTCTGTGTCTCATAATATTATGAAGTGACACTAGTTGAGAACTTGTTACATAAATAATACTGTACCCCTGCCCTGCCTTGAATTTGAATTGGCTTTGTGTGGTTTAGAATGCAGAATTGTTCATCAAAGCTACTAAATATAATGTTTTATGGAGAGCAGAATTGGAGTAAACTAAATGTGCACTTACATACAAATAGTAAATATGTGTTAGAAAGAAGGGGAGTTTGTTATCCTTCACGAACGACAGAACACTAAAGAAATAGTGGAACACAGTTTTGTACTTTTGGGAGATGAAGCGCTATATTATCCGTGAAGGACTTTTGAAATGTTAAATATAGGGAGAAACAGAATGTGACAGAAAGAAGATAGGATTGCATACAAACAGCACTTAAGTAATACAGTACATACAGTAGAATAGGAATTGCAAAATGTCAAAGCAATTTTATCCTACATTGCCATTGCATTTTGTATGATGCTAAAATATTACCGTAACAAAATGAGAACAAAATGCGATGCACATTTGGATATGACTGTGCAGTATGCTATGCAGAGCTACAGCTACAGCTACCCAATAATTGTGCTCCAGTTACATAATTTCATCTCTATTCTATTTATGTATAGTATAGTATGTATATTACATGTCTTTCTATATACAATATTATTCTCATAGCACACAAATCTTTAAAACATTTGTATATCCAGTAACCCTTCTGCTTGAATGACACCGAACAAAGAACTGCTTTAGTATTTATTTACCATCATGATAATAAATATTATGGCGTAGCTATAGCTCGCAGAGTGGAGTTGTTGAACCCAAACTAAAGTTCCAGTTTTCATTCCCACCTTTCCGTGTACTGGTAGTGGCTCCATGATTGGCGGATTATTCCTACTGGAAGATTCCTACCCATGGAGTTTTCCTATCCGAATTATTCCTACCCGCGGAATATTCGTATCCAGGCATTTCCTATCCATGGAATATTACTATCAGATCTAGTAGTATATAAAATTATTTAATATAGAGTATAACTCCATTATACCTATTACTAACACTGATTGTCGACCTATTTTTATAATTTAATGACCGAATGTATAAGTTTTTCGTGAATTCATAATATAACTGAGCCATTATATTGTTACACAATTTGCATACTACTAAATCTAACAGTAATATTCCATGGGTAGGAATATTCCGGATAGGAATTGCCAGGAAAGGAATATTCCGTCGGTAGGAATACTCTGGATAGGAATATTCCAAAGGGAAGGAATTTTTGGATATGAATAGTCTGGTTCTGGTAGGAATAGTTCACCACACGGCTCCATCAATCCAGTGTATAGAATTAATTAAATGCGCAGAAAAAATATCATAAAACTTGTTGTTTGCTTAGTGCATCCTTAAAGAATCTTGACACTATCGATCCTCTTTTAAGTAGCAATCAGTGGAACAAGAAAAAATAATTTGCTGAAAGATAATGGGAAATCTTAATCTTCTTAGTACGCAGTACACTCCAAAGCTGTTTTTATTGATAGCCAAAACTCAAGCTAAAAAACAACTGCGCTGCAATTCGAAGGGTCTCAAGACTCAAGATTTCATCTTCAGAGTAATATAGTGAAACACATCGTTTCAAAGCATTTTGAAACCCTTTAACTCGTTCAGTTCGTAAGATGTCAAGTAATAATTGAATATATCAAAATGCAGAAGTCACCTCACCTGTCGCAATTTACTCACAAATAATATACAAGACATAAAATTTCTAAGAGGTTCCGTCTCCTTCCATGTCTACTACAGTTTCTGTAAATGACAGCTTGACATATAGCGTAGTATTTCAAATACATAAATGGATATATAAATATAAACAGGTAAATAAAAGCCTACTGCATTAATTCAGTTGTTGGCCTGTAAGGTAAAGGGTGAGCAAGGTGCTTAACCTATGTAGTAGTACTATGCTACAATATTATAGCATAAAATATATTATTCCCTCACTTGCTTTACCGCTAAAATATTTATTTAGATAAATGTCCTGATCAATTTATCTCTCTCAGGTCCCAACAGACCTGCGATGCGTTTCATGCACTACTACATTTTTAGGTCCATATTGTAATTCTCATTTTGCATACAAAGTTCATTTTAATTTTCTACACTACTTCGGGAAATACCATCTGAGCAGTAATATACATGTGTCCTAAGAAATATGTAGAGGCTAAAACCATTCATTGATTTAATATGATTCTTTAACACCAGCAAAGACCAAATGTGAGGATATAATTTAGCAAGCATTTTTGTATAAGCCGTCGTCTTGAGTCCTTAGTCATAAATTTGAGATTAAAGATAAAGATTTAAGTGGAACAGTTGAATGCATTTTATACTAAACCTCTATTTGATTTCCAGGAAAAATTGCGATTTTGTCTGTAAATACCAATTCATTAGTTTCCAAAGGAAATAATTATTATTGCCATATTAATTCAAAATATAATTAAATATTGCCAATACCCTCGCTTTCTCAAGCCACTTTAAATGAGGTCCGTTACCAAATGCGAACTATTTACCTACACATATACAACTGTTAAAGGATCTGGCTGATCCTGCTGAAGTGTGCGGGGTAAAGAAAAACCATCACGTGCCTGGACCGGAGTCCTAATGGTAATACTGGAATATAAACTCATATTATAGTTCAATATCCATATTATAAAAGTAAGGATATAATATTTCTTTTACATAATAAGTAATAGATATCAGATTAAATATTAAAATAGGTACACCAATTAACTGATATTTGTTTCAGAAAAAAGGAAACTGCTATTCGAAAGATTGGCGAAACTAACATATGTATAACAAAATAAATGAATGCAAAATAAAACTGGAACGGCTGAGTAGGCTGTGCAGTGTGAAGATATTCTTCTTAGCATCATGCAGTTCTGAAGCAAAAATGCTCTAATCCCTTGCTAATGCGTTTCCTCAAGATTAAAATAAGAGGTACCGCATTTTTCTGTTTCAACTAACATAAGTAGACAACTTAGGTAAGTACTTACATACAAAATTAAACCATATTAGAAGTAACGTAAGGGAACACATGCCACCTACTTAGCAACTATTCTTAACACGTACGTCTGAAATATGCAATTCAATATTTAATACACTGAAGTCCTTAGATCTACCACGTAAACATCCAATGTTTACAAGACACTGTCATGTTCCCATGCCCACTTCTCATGGATATTGCATAATATATTACCTAACATCAATAATTAGATTTGCAAAGTTCACCTTAACCAAAATAGTAATTCATATTTTCTTATCCCAAATTATAATTTGTGAGATTTAAATATCTTGTTTATTATTGGAATTTTCAACTATTCGATCTGAATTTTAATTTATTGTGTATTATAAGAATTAAACAATTTTCCAAATGGAGTCCAAATTGTTTAATCCGTGTGCAAAGGAAATAATTAGCATGATGCTGTTATTTTGTAGAATAGAATCAACTTTGAGTTGTGATCTTTGGAAGAAGATATTTTTATTTTTTTAATAAAATGCACTCGTGTATCTGTATAATAGTATATACGTTTATATTATTACATTTAAAAATACCAGCCCTGTCTGCCGTACCTAAAAGGCAAGTACCAGCTCAAAGATATTGAAGTTATTGGACTGAACATCTCGAAGAACCATCCCTGTATTTTTTGAAAATTTCAGAAAGCCTTTCAAACTAAATAGTAAGCAAACTAAGGATATAATATTATCAGTCATCAAATAATCAATTTTACATTATCCCCTTTTTTTCTCCCAATAGTTAATTTATCAACGTTTACTTTCAATTTGACCTTCGTTTATATTATTACAAATACAATGTTTTATAATTAGTGTATCGCACGGCAACCTTCTATTACGAAAACAGTGTCGTAATAAAGGATTTTCCCCACAGAATTCGATATATCTACTTGATTGCTAAAACAGTACTTGTAAAATATGTAATTAGTTTTGGATAGCCAATTAACTAATATTGAATACCTAAGTATATAATTTTAATTTGCCCCTTTTGATGTTGCTTAATGATCAACATACGTTGCATTTACCTTTTGCACTATTTAATTAAAATGTTCATACTCTTCAGTTTTCAGATGTTATCTTATCGTTAACAGACAACCTCTACCTAGTTACTTTTATTTAGTATTCATGGTATCATAATATAATCTTTCATCTTTCTAAACTACCTTTAATTAAATAAATTAATAAGCATTTACTTTGTGCCTATACATACTTATCAGTACTTTATAATAAACAGTTTGTAAGCGTGGGCATACAGAAAAGAATATGGATGAAAATATTATATTAGCTTAAAAGGGGCTTCCTCATAATATATTTACAGAGCACTTGAAGATGCGAGTAATTTATTAGCACTGCTGGAATGGACTCACCTAGACAGAATACATATTATACAGAGTTTGGAATGAACACACAGTTCAATTCAAATAGAAAAAGTCTTTACTTATTGAGAAGTCTGTCTGGTTTGACCTGGCCTGGATATATTCCCTAGCTGCCTCTGACTGAATGGGAAAATGGGACAGATACATTCATAGACGTAAAGCCTGGAGAAGATAAAGTAGTATTTTATGTAAATGGAGAAGTTCTGACATGATTCTCTGGAAACCAACAAACTAGAGAAATTACTTCTAAATTAATGAAATACTAAACGTTTACAACAGACATGTTTTAAGGTAAACTCTCGTCCCTTTCTCTATCGTAATTAGGTAACTTTTAGCTTTTTGCCGGTCAGCTTCAGCTTCAGTCTCCGTTCAACATCAACACAACAGTCAGCATAAACTATGAGATAAATTGAACTTCTGTTGCTGGACTGTTCATTGGATTTCGTTGCAAGAGGAATATACGACCAAAACACGGTACAGGTTGAGTTTATATAGAACATTTGGAGCAATTCAGGTATCTAATGCATTTCTATTCCTTTCTCGCCCCCTTCATTCAAATACCTTTCAATTCAAACTAACTTCAATTCAACAGTCGACTTTTAGCAAATAGAAAATTGTACAACCAGTACAAAGAGCAGATATATAGCAGATATATTTTTCCTTAATCAATAATGAAATGCACCCAAAGGGACTACATCCAGTCTAAATTCATAGACCGTCTTCAGGTACGTCCTACTAATTTATTCAATTGTAAATTTACAATTGACTTCTGGCAGGGGATTCCCATATTACATTATTCAGTGAAGACAGCACGGCGAAGCAATCCAAACTAACAGAGAGAAAGTTGCACTACAATATGGAAAAATTGAAAGGAGAAATGTAAACCGATCTGATGTGCAATGTGCAAAGGACTTTTCTATGCACTATAGGAAACAGAGACCGGATATTACCTATTTAATAGGGTTGAAAAACTTCTGGGTGTACGAGTATTGTCAAGAGAAATATAATTCTAATATTTTGAACATGAATGAATTTTTATGTTTGGTATGTAAATTAATTCTTATGAAAATTTACAATTTACGTTTCATATATAAAATTTATTTCAATTTTTCTATTTGCATGAATGGGTATTGTAATATTATTTGTAACTTCACAGTTCTCATATTTTATTTATTTTCTCACTTTGTAGTACAAATTTACATAAATATAAAAATGTCCGGTCTCTGATATACATACATATTTATGTACATTGATCTTTAATCTTGCTTACATGGTAAAACGTCTGTTGGGGAGTAAATATTACTGTGTGTACATGGAAATGCTAAAGAATGAATAGAATATACACTTACAAATAGATATTATACAGTTGTGGGCGTATTCACTAGTGCTCTCTGTTTACAAACACTAAATAAGTATGTTGGCAAGAATACTTTATGAAGATTTGCTATATTTATAAGCAAATAGGGGATTTTATTGCATTGGGGAGTTATTTTACCTTTTAAAGATGTACAACGCTATTTTTACACTTTCGTTGCGAATTATTCCCCATTTACTTGTAAAAACAAGTAACTTAATGCAAAACGGATTGCATTCTCCATGCTACACGGTATCGTAGGCATAAAGTATGAATATAAGATATTATGTGTAGGAAAATACTCTAGCCAGTCCTTTGATTTAAAGAAATTATATTTACTTACTTATCAACGCATAAACTAAAGGTGAAAGGACTTTACTGCAATTTAAATTACTATAGGTAATTTGATTTGGCGAATTAACTGCTTAGCTACATGTGTTCCCGACTCAAAAGAAAATCTTTATTCTTATTCCGCTTACAAGCCTTTTAATAATTTATATTTACAACTATATTTTTCCTTGAGCATTTAAACAAAACCGTGCCTAGTATAAATAAGCACCTCTCTTTGAAAATAAGGTACGTGGGTACTTTCACATAAGCTATTTATTTGACGTCTACATTATTGCATACAACGTTTACATTGGTGTTTGATGTTGGTATACTATACCTACCATGCAGTAATATAACTGTATATATAGGACTGGGGCACCAGAAACGTTCATATCAAGTGCATTTTCTAAAATTTTCATTCATTTGTTTTTTAATACCTTGATATTAGCATTTACTATGTTATTTCGTCCTTAAATATTCATTATATATTTAATATATAAAATTTAGAAGCTGTTGACCATTTTCTGTACCTACCCAAATTAATTTTAATGTGCGTACTGCATGGGGATAAAGTTGGAAATAAAAATGCTGCTTAAAGCCATTATTTCCAAGACGGTAAACACTTTATGAGAAATTGAATTTGCATAGCGTTAAATTAGATATTTAATTTAGCTTTATTTCTTTAATATTGCTGCGTAAAAATGGGATAGTGTTTAGTAAAAATAAACATGCCTAACATATAATACATTACTTAGTATTTGCAACGGTAAGTAAGAGAAAGCCCATGTACTATGGGCAGATTACTATATTGCTTTTTTCACCATGCATATTCTTCAAATTGTTATGCTCTTCTTACACGATCAGATGTTATCACTAAAAGAAGTGCAAACTTCAGCTCAGAGCTCAGCATGTAGAATAAAAGACGCTTTTCAAAAACATAACATAGAGAATCTAATTTGTCTGTGAATGAAAAGTGCCCATTAACCGTAAAAATATTCAAAAAAGAAACAAACATAAACACACAGAAGCGTTGGTATTGTACATAATAGTATTTGCATGAAAAATTGAATTTCATATTGAATATAAGTACGAAAACACACCGAACAAGCGTTTTCTTACACATGGGTGCATATTAGAGTAAAGTGCATTAGTAAACTCACTTTCAAAGTCGACGGTAGCCTTGCCTGGCTTGGTTATGCTTTGCTACGACTCAATGCGTTCAACTATCCGCGTTGATAAATAGGTACTCTCATAAATATTCGAGGACGGACCTGTGTATGTGGTACTCTAAGATAGAACATTATTGCCTTCATATTTATTAAACCTTGAAAAATGTCTGTCTCGCCATCCTAATGCTGTTCAGTGACAATTTTAAAATGGCTTCTGTTCTACTTTTATTTTATACATAAATATTTTTCATATTAAATGTATTTGTATTCCCCGTAATGTTAATTTTGTTTTTGTGCATAAAAATTTTGATTCAAAAACGGATGCACTTCTTATCAAATAAAATTAATGTTCAGTAGTTGCGGTATTATTGAGTCACAATCAATTTGCATCATACTATATCATATTATGTCTTGTCTCATTTTGTCAAATAAAATGGGGTAATGGATGTTCCACTTGCCAAAAATTCAGCTTTCGCTAATGTATTTCATACTTAGGTACATACATATACATATTACCTATATGTAAAATATGGCAAGTATACACAATAATGGAATTTGGTTAAGTATGGTGTGTAAAAACTTAACTTGCAACTTCTGTGCACCTTGGCTGTCCTGAGAAACCTCCCCATATCAAATAAATGTCATCTTCCCGAGCTTTCAAGTTTCAAGTGCAAGGAGCAACCTTATCTAACAGACTGCGTAAAAGTTTGCAATTTGGGGTTTGTATTGTATTTTTCCCAGTTGAGTTAAATTACATTGACACTGCGGAGAAAACTAAAAAAGTGTAGGGAGACAGTGAGTAAAGATGTTTTTAATGCTATTAACGACAAATGGCTCTACATAATACGAAATGTACTTAATATATATTGCAAAAACATGTAATATTTTGTATTCCACCTTATTTTTTATATCGAAAGAATACACACACTGAATCCTTGTGTTTTTGAAAAGGTTTAATAGTATATGTACGAAGGTCTACATATTAAATGCATTTTCTCTACGTGCTTAAGTATGTAGTAACGTGTACGCATTCTTTTATGACGGGCGGAAGGTAAGGCTAAGGCTATAATATTATCAGCGTGAAGCTTTTTCTTCTTTCTAAAGTAATCCTGAAAGTTTTAACTTATTGAAGTGTCCATGCATTCGTTTGATGCACAGAAACTATGTACAGCACACTATAAAGTAGTAGAAAGAATTTAGCTAGGGAAAGGAAAGTAAAAGATGGAGAAAGTTGTATGTATGTGAGTTGCTTGCCGGGAGCTGTGAGCATTTAACAATAAGTGGAAGTAGGAAACAAGAAGGAACCTGCTGTCTGTACTTTTTATTTCAAAGGACGAGGACGGCGTATATTATGTTTCTGTAAGCCAAAGCCATTGTCACTTCATTCACTTCTTGTTATCAGTGTCAGAGCTTAGAAATGTCTTTATAGTACAGTAGCATGCCGTAGAGTAGAGTAGAGTAAAGGGGAAGCTCTTTAAGTTCTAATGTTTTACAGAAAGCAAGCATAGCTGACATTGTGGAGAAATCCTGCACAAGTTTAGCACACAATAATAATAGATATAAAAAAGAACGGGAAACATCGTTTTTCAGATTTACGTCGACATGCTCAATTTTCCTTGGGACCTACATATTTAGTACTAACGTACGCTATACTTGTGTTACATAAATATGTACATAGTATCACTACATTCACTAAAATAGATAGAGACATTATAAATTTTAAAGCATATAAAACACATGTTGTAGGCTAGGTAGATATCCCATAATTTCAATGCAGCCTAGGAAATTTAGAATCAAAATTTCCAAATGCATGTAAAGTGTGTGGGAAATAATTCAAAAAAATTATACAATTTTCTGATCAATTTTGATAGACAGAATCCGGATAAATACAGATGCCCATTTTTTTTTATATTTTAGAAAATATTATTGAGTTGTCATAAGTGACTTTTTGGCAATTATTATGCAAAATTTTAGTTTAGATTATATCGAAATGTTTTTCGGATTCTGTATATCAGAGTTGACCTTCAATTGTGTATCAGAATTGTTTAGTTGGTTTCACTTAAAATTTCCCAAAAATTTTACATGCATTTAAAATTGTTGATATCTAATTTGCCTAGGCAGTATCGACATTGCCGGAGATGTCTATTTTGCTACAAAACATAGTACATAGTACACGTATGTACATTTAAGACATCTTTCTTTAGACGGCTTGGCCATCTTATTGTTAGTTTTCAAACAGAAAAGAGAATAGAGTTTGAGTGTATAAGAGAATGGTGTCCTTCGCCCTTAAACTCATTATTTCCAGGCGAAGAACTGCAATTGAACTGAGAATTGCGTTTCCCTCTTCTCTTATGTGACATTCAGAGCAAATACAAAAAACTACTCATTTCTTCGAATGACTTTTTCATTTCACGCTTTGTTTGAGCCGGGGCGGTGACGACGTGACACGACACAAAGTGTACTCGAAATTCTATTTGTAGCTACTCATTATTTGTACACGGATGCATTCACATACTAACTGGATTTGTATATTTATAAAAAAATTCTAAGAAATGTTATCATCATATTTGTACATATATAATAACAGAGTTGGGACACCATTCCAAAAGACAATACAATGACTTCTGAAGTTCCATATATGTTCAATTTAATCTGTTTTAAACTGACCTAAGTTTTAAAACTCAATGCAAAATAGAATGATTACAATATTTGCAAAAACCACAACAGGATAAAAATTCATATGGCAGCAGTATTTTGATAATTGCAATAAAAAGCTGCATAGTAAAGAGGAACATAGGAGCCTAATTAATATAATTTTGAGCGTAAGTTCCACAAAATGAATTTTGGATTGAAATTTGACATAGGATTCGAGAGATTCATTTAAAAGTGCAATGGATCTAATAATTACAAAAATATAAATCCAGTCTCATCTCTACTGTGGTACCTAATGAAAAGTACCATTTTATTTTAGTTAACATAAAACATTAGGCCTTGCGTGTTCATTTAGTATTAGGATATTGCTAACGCAAGACTCTTATCAAGAATACAGCGTTCTATTAAAACTTATATGGATTTTCCTTGTAAATAAACTTTTCATTTACACGTTTAAATTATATAATTTCACATTCAGCTAGTGATATTGTTGCTGGAAACTGATATTTTGACTATTTACATATGAAATCATATTTCAGAAATATAAAGTTAGATATTTAAGTGTTCACAACATTAAAAGTCTGGAAAGGAGTTTAGAATTTTGATGCCAACATTTAATATGTATTAATGCTGAAATTCTATTGTGCGTACAGTTAAAATTGCCAAAGTTATATGACTTTTAATTTTGTAAAACAAAATCCCCAATGTACAAGTTTTGAAAGCAGTACTTAAAATAGTACAAGACAAATATATATGTATATAAATGAAGAAAGAAGCTATCAGTAGGTAGTAGGTTCTCTCTCTTTGTACCAACCAGCATCCCGTTCACATAGAATGTCTTTACATCTCATTAGCATGCATTGACGTATTACTAGATTACACCCTGAAGAATTTCAATTCAAGCGTCCGCTATTTTTCCTTACACTTGTTTTCATAAGATATGCCATATAATGCCCAATGTGAATAGTGAGTATATGTATGCATGTTGTATACAATTATGATCTGTATAAAAGTATAAAATACTTATAAATACTTTTTTAAGCCAATATTAGTTACCCAACTTATTTAATGAACTTACTTTCTTGAAAACAAAGTTTGCTCCCATTGTAAGCTAAATTAACTTCCTCGGGTTAAATGTTTCGCGAAGATCAATTTTTTCCAAGAAACTATTTCCGCAGTACATTTTGAAAAGTATCTAGGTAACAACTGCATTAAATATAACAAAATAATGATAGTAAGTAAGGATAAGAAATATTTTTCTTTTCAGGTAAACTTGGTGAAAGTCTGCTACTGAAGGCATCATCTTTAGAATATATCAGTACATGCAACATAGTTATCGTCCTATCTTCCCATGCAAACAGTATTTTATACAAAATATCTCTTATGTCTGCGAAAATATGTCGCAGGAATATTGTAAGAGATAGAATTTAAGATATTTTAGGAACGCACTTCAATGGTTTCCCGTAACCCGAAATCAAAAATGCAGATATTAAAGCCTAGAACGTTTCCAGTTTCTTTACATATGTATTGCCTATACATATTTACCTGTAGTGTAGTGGTTATTTGTTTGTGCAGTTTATTTATGTTTTCGTTCGGATTATATGTAACGTACTTCTTTCTCACAAACATACGATATAGAAGTCAGAGTGCATGAAAAGGTGACATCAAATAAAACTCCTTTATTAAAAAATTTCTATTGGTGCACAGAATATTTCCCTACATTAAAATCCAACTTCATACTTGATAAATTTCAATAAAGGAATACATAAAATGCATTTCTTGCTGTATATAGCAAATCGTATTTCATTAAAGCACAGACAGATTAAAGAGTAAACTCCGTCTTTCGAGCTCTTTCCATCGTTTTAATATACTTTGAGACAATGTAAATTAATTTATTGACATAAGAAACTTAATTAGTGTTCTATCTTGCTTACAAAATCGTATGTACAGAAATACATAGTAAAGTAGTAGTTGTTGCTACACGATTTCTCAGAAAATAAACATGGCAGCACACATACATAGTACATAGGTATGTATAAGTAAATAAATAAAACTAGTATTACTTACGTCCAAAATTATATATGAAAACATATAAAACACTTTATTATGCAATAATATTCCATTATATTATATATTAAATTTGAACTTTATTATAGCCTGCAGTATGTACTATTTATAATTCTGGTTTGCCTAATTCCAGGTATTTTCTATTATAAGTGCTACATTGCATTGGTATCTACGAAAATTATGCCTTAGCACCCTAGGCATTTACTATGTGTTTAAACAAAATAAAGAAATACTACTAGTAACACAGAATACACTTTACTACAGTCAGACAACGACATATATCTAGTTATTACTACAGGATAGTGGCCGATAAAAAATATAGCATCTACTCTACTGTCTAGTCTACAGTCTACATACACAAAGCAATTCTATTCTTATTTCAATTCTTGTTAATATTAAAATTACGCATAAAGTTTTCCTAAAATAACAGAAATGCCATTTTTAAGGTAAACATCCAACCTTCAGAACACAATTCAAGCTTTATCCTATTAAAAATATAAAAGGAAAATTTAATTAACTTTCATCATGTACGAAGAAATCTGTCTCGTTCCTTTAATTGCATGCAATTTGATATAGTTAGCTATGCTTAATATAATCACTCGTTTGAACCTTCATACTAATACTTATCAAGTATCAAGAAATTGACACCCTCTGTACGTACCTGTCTGTATTTGCGAAGGCCATATTACACAATTAATTCAATTTCCATGTAGATGCAGTAAAGAAAAGTATTTGGTCTCATGTCCTTGCACTACATTCTTGCTTTCACCAAATAATTTCATCATTACCATTACTCACCTACAATGGGAAAGTAAGGAAAGTTTACTTTGGTAGTGAAGCAATGGACAAGATAAATTTCTGTTAGTATTACAGGTTTGACATCGACATATATGGGTATGCAAATAAACTAAGCAAAATATAGTGCATTTTCTTCAGCCAGATTTTCTCACTTTTCATTCAATACAATAATGGAAAATACGTTTAAAATGAGCATTGAATAGGAAAAATGGGTTTCACATGTGGACAAATAAATACGCTTGCAAGTCAAGTTGGGGAAGATGGTGATGTCTGGTGTTATGTCTTATTTAGAGCATTTCTTCTTTAGATCAGCAATGCTGCTACTATTTATATTGTCGCTCACTCACTCACTCAATTTGGCTGGATCACATCGCCCTTGAAGAGAATATGTAAGTGGAGTGGAGGCTTTAAGGATTAAGTCCCATAAAACAACGTCCATGAGCCATGCATTTTACTATGCACTGTACTATGTGCAAATGCACATTGAAACTGTTTGTGTACGTTACTATCTAAATATTATCTACCATAGCGCCAGTCAAGAACCCTCCTGTTAAACCTCAGTGTACAAAGAAATCCTCAAATATGTATGAATTTCTATGTGTAATCCACATCAGTGAACCCCATGGCCCATGGCAATTAGACTCAGCTTAAAATAAACAAATATTTACAATTTAAATTTTCCCAGTAAATATCCAAACAATTGCGTCAAATGCTTGGTCTTTGCTTGAATTAGCTTAGTGCTTTAATAATTGTTTGATTTATGTTAATTTATTTGCAATCCTTTTATAAAATTTGTCAGAAGTATTTTGACGGGCGGGGTCTTGATTTTCGCTGCTGCCTTCTGCTGCTGTAGTGTATTATAAGAAAGAACAATGAACGGCAGGGAGGAATCCAATTCATGTTGGCTGTGTCACAAAATAATAATATGCAGTTCGCCTTGCCAGTTTTTAAACATCTTATAACTCTTCCTAACTGCATCCCCAACTCCCTATAATGTCCTTTTTACTCATCCTTATCACATCATAGACTACTATTCAATCCATGGCTATATTTAGAATAGACAAAATTTGTGCCGACGCTACCAAGGGCTTTCTGTTCTGCTCTATGATTCTTTGTAAGATGTAAATCCTTTGTATTAGAACAAAGTGAGAGATCCCATACTTCCCTTTTGACATTAAGGCTGTCCTGTACAGCAATAATCTAGGATACAACTGCACTGTAAGTAAAGTAAACGAAAAGTAAGTTCGACAGAAAAAATCGTTATGTTAGACTTCTATGCACTACTTAAAATCCTGTCCCCACCCATGAATATATTTCTGATGTGCTGTGTATATTTCTTGCTGATGTTGACCAGGACCAGAGCACTTCTCCTGAGTGGCCTAGTTACAAAAACTATTTCTGCTTCTCTGTCTCCATGTATAAAGAATCCCTAAACAGCCTTACCTTCAACGACAAGGACATCTTCCAATACTTAAAACCAATGCTTTGCCTATGCTATGCCTCCTCCATTGGCGCTTACCTATACGTGGTTGTCATATTCAACTCAATTTATCTAATAACTTGTCCCTCATATTTACTTTGTCCACAACTACACCAAACAACAAGAACCTAAACTTTCCAAACTGTCCACCATCCTTCCAAAATTCTTATTATATTTCAGCAAAAAACATATACAAGTTGTGAATTCTTGAAATATTCATATTATATGATCTTGAACTTGCATAACATAACTGGTACGGTCCATAAGTACGTATTTCCCCTGTGTATACTTATATTTCTATCTAAAATTGTGTTTGGGGTATCCCTTCTTCTCTTGCAAAAGGTAGATCACAATGTAATTGATGAAATTTCCCTTTATTTCTTAGTTAAGTACCTCGACTTATTATAATTGTTAAATTTGTATTGTATTGATTACGTTGCAATTTATTTACTATGTAGCAGCACACAATAATATTTATTTTAAGAGTTTAAACGTGAGAAACAGCATATTTTAAAGATTTTGAACCCACTTTTGCAAAATCCCATGAGTCAATAATGCAGAAGATTATTTATTGGATTCTTATTTGAGAAGTGCACGAACGTAGTCCCCGGAAAAATACTATACTGAAACTAGCTTTAAAGGAATTGCTGTATTGTGGGGTTGTATTAGATTTCACTAAGCCCATAAATACATTTTTTAGTGTTTACTTAAAGTATCATG
>JAQFYC010003972.1:0-18800 GCA_034694165.1 Tomocerus mixtus | reverse complement strand
GGATAACTAATCTCAATACGTTTGGGATATAAATTAGGAAAAATTACACAATATTTATTCCATGTAAACTCCCACTCAATCGGTTTTTTCGAAAGAGTATTGCCGTACCTGGGTAGCGTGTAGTTACTATGTCTACCTGCCTTGAGTATTGTAGTAGCTTGTATGCAATTAGCGCAATAGCATAAGCTTTTCAAAATATTTAATTTGGGATTTTCGAATGCGAGATTTCTGCAATACTACTCCAGATCTGATTTGCACATCGGGATTATTTTAAGAAATACATAGCTGTGTATTTACGTATCCTACATTCATACATATTTGTAGAAGCAGCACTTAAACTCTACTCATCAAAACAAGAGCTAGCTTATTATGTCAGTCCACAATCTTGCATAACGTATGTAGTAGTACAGTACAATGCACTCTTGATTTGACTAGGCTGACCATAAGTATATTTTGTTTTCATATTTTCCTGTAAAATTGATTTGGAAACAAACATTCAAAGGATTTAGCTTATAGTTTCTGAACTGTGTGGCTGAAATGTTTATTATTATTATGCATGTACATTTTGTATGTATGTACTTGTGGGTATGCAATATTATGATACATAGGAACATTTGGCAAGGTATTTTGTCTACGTCTCTTTTAACTTTATCATTTTAGCCTGTTTATCATTCTGTTTTGACATGAGTTAGACGTGACCTTTTCAATTTGACTTCCTTTGGCATTACATGTTTTCCTGAGTGATGTCTTCACTAATAAAAGGCTGATGTGATGTTATTAGGAGGATTACTATTAGGCTAGAGGCATGTACATTAGGGTAGGTGAAAGATGGATTGCCATTCTGTTTGTAGGTCACATATTTGCCATGCTCCATAGCATATTTAATACTTAGTGCTGTCTGTTTGCAAAAGGTAAAAACAAATAGTTCCTAGGTGGTAGGTACGTAAGTACCTAGGTAAGTACCATGTAAATGGAAGTTTGTGATTTTTATTTTATTTCGTCTATGTAAATAGCAAAATCATGCTTATGTTTACGTTCCCTTGGATAATGCACTCTTGAGGTGAAGTGAGAGATCTGCTTGATGCCCTTTTATATTTTGACATTTGATTTTACTATGGTTTAAGCATGTACATAGATTCTGATTCAATGGAATATGTGTGTCGAAGAATAAAATACTACGGATTTTATTTTACCTCCCAGTTTCAGCTCCTAAATAGGCCATACAACCTTTCTACTCAAAATATACTCGATTGCGTTCATTAATACAGTGATATTTGTTATATTGTTGATCTTTAGATTTTTGTTTCTGATTTCCTTGTAATCTTTAGAATTTCTTTATTTCATAGTAAATACGTAGTTAGAAGTAGGTATAAGTGCTTAATGCAATGATGTCCACTTAAATGGAATAAACTTTAAATGACAAACATACAATGCATAAATCCTATATGAGCACGGACGGACCTTTAAAGTTCATGAGACGTACTAAGTCATTTTAAAACTTTGTACAATAATAAATGGCCAACCTTACAAAGAAGACGGAGGGCAAATTTTTGAAATTATTTGACTTGACTTCTACTTTTACTTTGACAAACAACTTTGTGTGTATGGGGAAAATGTTCTGAGCAAAACAAGTCAGAAGTAGTGTTTCTTTCTAGTGACCGACAAGGCTGGCCTGACTGAGTGAGTGGAAAGCTGTATTATTGAACTTTTCGTTTGAAAAAGCATGAGATGGAAAATATAGTGCATTACATAGTGTGCTGAAGATGGGTATAATATGTATGTGTATACTTATGATAGCTGGCCTTCAATTTGTAATGGAGCATATAAACAGCGGATAGTTTCTCCACTTTCTTTACTTTCTTCTCTATTTACATCCAACATTAGTTTCGGTTACATACTGGGGACGGAACGCCGTGTCTGTTTACATTTGTAGATTTCCTGTTACTGTTCCAAGTTAAACTTTTGAACTTTCTCCTTTAGGACGAAGAACAGAATTCACATGTGAGAAACTTTTCAGAATGTAATGGATTCAATAGAAACTTTGATGGATGCTCATTCAGTTTAGTTTAGTGAAGTTCGCATGAGTTTCATGCTTAATGCTTACATTTAAAATATTTGCTAACTATGTAATACTATATGCTATACAATATATTATAGAGATACTTATATAACATGCGATACTGTATATCTGTACATATTATGTATACATATATGTACATCTTATAATATGTAAATGTCTAGAGAATTGAATATTAAATTATTAAGTATTTCTGTAGTCTGTAGCTATAGTATGGCCATGAGAGTTTATTTACCAATGTAATACACTCAGGTAGTTTATAGCACAACAATATCCAAAAAGTAAATACATCTATGTAGGTCTTTCCATTACATACGCAGTAGAAGTCCCAATGAGTACCTCGTAGCATAAATGTTGACAAAATTAAAATTTCATTTCAGATTAGCAAAGTTCACCTACTTTTGTGCAACCTACTGTGATATATTATGTATAATTGAGAAAAGTTTACATTTTCTGTGATAGAGACTATAGGCCCTTCCGTTTGAACCCTATCCAGACTTTTAGTGGGAGGTACATCGTAGGTACACTGCTTCTAGTAACTCACTTTTAAAGAACACAGACACAGTTAACGACAAACTTCTAAACTTTCCTGTTTTATGTAATTTGTCTGTGAAGTCTCAGAGTGGCATTTTTCTTTTCGTAATCACTTCATGTTTAATTTGACATTCGTGTTTATTTGTCACGTAGGGCTGGTAGGCAGCAGGAGACAGCTTAATATTATCTTTGTGTTAAGAGTATTTTATATAAGTAATTTGCGTGGGTGAGTTGAATTAATATGCACAAAATTTTATTAACGTAGCAAGTAGCAAACAATATTAGCAATTAGATATAGTAGAGATTGTTTTTACGCTTAATTTGGTTTAAATTCAAAGTACCCTTACATATGATTAATTAAAACATACTTTTAATCGTTCCTGTCAACTTGCACACACTCATTGTAATTAGGTAAATGTTTAATTGCTAAAAAAATAGATTTTTTATGAGAATAGGACATTTAAAAATATATATTGTCCAAGTGTCTATGTCGATAGCCTACTCACTGACAACAGTGTATCACGGGTCATTTCGTCACCCGGTTTCTTCTGTCAACGGGCTTTCTGACCGACGGGATATTCCGTCCCATTACCAATACAAGTTACAGTTATTGTAACTATCAAACTGCATATTACCTCTGGCAATTAGTATGGACATGCTATTAATTTATCCTAAGTTTTTCTCATGTGCCTTACTATTTACTATAGCTGAAAATATTTTCAATATTTCAATATATCTATATTTCCTAGTCTCCAAATGGCCAGTAAAAGGTTTTCCTTTGTAATAGGTACTTAAGAGAAGGGCTTCTCTCAATATGATACTTTTTCACTCAACGCGACCCACTCACTCATGATCTGTCATTTCCTTTCTTCACTTGGGGAAAGTCGAAAGCCAAGCCACAAAACTATAAAAGCTACAGACAAGGAAGCAACCTATTTTCATGTCTTTCAATAAAAGGCTTCTTATGTACAATTGACCAGATAAATCAAATACTTATTTATAAGAAAAATAATACTTGTAGTAATTTCCTTGTGATGTATCGTCTCGTGTAAGCATTAAGTGGTCATGACGGGATATAGGTATAGTAAAAAAAATGATGTTGTCCTTCTCCTGAGGGTATATAACAGCAATGTACAAAATCCCATAAGAAACTGCAAGGGAACGATGAAAGGTCTATACCATTTCTGATTCAAATTAATTTAGCTAATTTTTCCATATAAATCGTCCTCATTGTATTGCTCATTCATTGTACTCGTAAATTCCCCTTGCAATCTACTCATAATACCTGCACATTTCTAACAATTTTGTTGCACTTTAAGTAGTTAAATATCTACTAGGAATTTTATTACTAGGAATAAATGCAAAACGCAGTGGGAAAGTATTAAAATACAGAAGGGAGATACAGATGGAATAGTTAAATAGTAGTAGTATCTGTATTAGTGTTATAATCACAAACATGAGTCATAGATATGTTAGAAATTTGATCCTTAACGTTAGCTATTATATAGCTGTATGTGATGAAAGTGAAAGGAAGACTGCATTTCTTCATGGAATAGAGAAAGCCAAATCCAAGAAGGTAATACAATTCTATATACTTGAGAGTAGCCATTAAAATTACTCACTCAGTTCAGCAAGTTCACTGAGAGTCTTATTTGTTCACGGTTGAGTTGTGTATATGAAGATTTGATGATGTCACATTTAGAATTCAGGTGTGTAACATAGATCTTTCCTTTTGGGTGGACTGGCCCCTGCCTAATATAGCTATTCATGTTTCTTACATAATTTTCAGTTGAGAAGAGATACCTACAGAATTATACTTTCACCTTGAGCTTTACTAAATTTGTGCAATCAGCCGAGTGTAAGCTATGTTTCGTTTTAATATATTAGTAAACTGGAGTATACATATTCTTCTGTGCGAAGCTGAGCAATTTTCTTACTATCCCTTTGCATACAGAGCACCGAAACCAGATTTCCTGGAGATAATGAATATTTAACAACAAACCAGAACAGACAGTCTTGATATGGTGTACAGTTAGAGTTAAATGGACGGAGGAAGGAAGTCTAAGGTCATGAATATGTATGATTAAGAATCGAGACCGAGTAATGGGGAAAGAAGATTAAAAGTGGGATACCTATGTAAAGCTTCTCCTTGGTATTCGCCAGAAAGTTCTCGAAAGGTAAAACAAGAAATAAAATAGCTAAAGAATGTAAGACTCATTGTTAAATTAATTAACAGAAAGTCGCAATGGAATTACTTACAATTTTTCCAGACATGCTACCAAATTAAGGCCACCTATAATGCTTTCCAGGTAATTATTACTAATTTACTTAAAGCAAGTCTTCAGTATTTTAGAATCAGCTCTAGGATATTTTATATTTAAATAAATTCAAAATATGACTGACTTAACTTTATTAAAGGAAAAATATGCCGAGGCCAACATGGATAACACTGTACGTTTAGCGTTTGACTTTTATATAACATTTAGCCGATTTTAATATAAGTACATTATTACTAATAAATAATACATAGTAATGCAAATTGCCGACAGTCCGTGTTTACATTGTTAAGCTTTCTCCAACGTAATGCTGTACTGCACAATATAATATGGTATTATGGTATCCACCTGGCATTGTGTGCTTTGTGTCTAGCAGACAAGATAGCTCAGCTTAAAATACTAAAAATCTGAATTCGAGTTGCCTAAATAACACCAAAGTAACACACGGCCAAATTGGAAAGAAAGGCTGAACTTTGCATTGCCCAAGAGGATTTGGTTATCACTGTCATATTAGTATTTGTGAAAATGAACCCTTGCTAATATTTTGCAACAACTGTTTTGCAATTTTGCATAAAATACTTTAGTATTTAATATTGTATTGTGGTGAGTTTAACATTATACATAAAATAGGGCTACCGGCTACATACTTCATACTTATATGATTTTTTCTTTAAGCTTTCTTTTTCTTATATTAAGTATTCATTTTCTTTTCCATTAGTTTAAATGTGCTGAAATAATACCTACAACTCAGATTATCTTTCAATAATTTCAATATTCAGAAAAATAAGGGTAAAAGCTAATTTAGTAAGTGACTTATGTTTATTAACCCGTAATATCGATTACACATACATTGCCAACTGTGTTTTCGTTAACTACAGCTAACTAGTGTAATAAATAGCAATATCCTAACAGATATTACTATAAGATAAGGTTACATTATTTCTCCTAGTTGGCTTATGCCATGGCATGTACGGTAAGGCAATCGTTAAATATGAGAGTTGATGATCTTTGCCGGTTCAGTGTTAGGTATTAAAACAGCTAGCCATCTACTAGGTAGTCTTTAGCTACTTGGACTGGTTGGGTGGTGAGTGGAAAAGAGAAAAAGATAATAGAAAGTATTGTGAGTGTAGAAGAAAGGAATTGTAGTGAAAGTACGGAGAAAGGGAAGGAGAAAGGAAGAGAGAAAGTCAATAGGGCATAAAACAACGGCTTCCCTCCAACTCAACTAATTCTGCACGGTAATGAAGCTGAACTGATCTCTTTTGTAGCATTCAATTCAACTGCGTCAAAACAGTCTGTCTATCTCACCGTACCCCGCCAGACGCACACACTACTTCTCTATCTAAACTACACGCCTCTAATTCCATATAGCCACTTTTCCACTTGGACCAACCAGACCAACCAGCACTGAACTCTTCTGAAGGGAACTGACAGCTCTATACTTGTAGGTAAAGAGACTAAGGATTTATATTATATATATGTAACACAGAATTACCTCCCATCCCTTATTACCTCTTTTGTATAGTAATGTACATACACTCTTACAGTACTTTCACTCTAAACATATTGCCCTCGTGCACCATCACCTTTTATTTCAGACTTCCATTCTTCCATTGCATTGCCTTCCAGGCCAAAGCCAAAAATTATTCTTAGCTTTATATAGAAAACGTTTGCCAAATCTGACCCCAATGCTAAAGCTGATAAGTGAAAGCTCATGGTGTCAGCGTGAGATCCTGTTTTTATTTTGGTAATCTACCTACAATCTACTTATATAGTCATTTCATTCATATAAATATTTCCGGCTTATGTAATATAATATTTGACATGTATACCGCAATGTATGTGTGTACTGTATACAAATACAAATACAAATGCAAGTCACTTCAAAGTAGGTATGTATTTTGAGCCAACATAATATTTGTCAGAGTCTTAAATCCATACTCAATTAGTATGTAAAACCATATTTTCAATAGTATATTATTAATTCAATTGGGGTTGATTATCTGTATTGTAAGAGATGGATACTTTCCCCATCTCTAATACATTATCTCTCTTTAATGCTACAATAAAATTTCAAAGAATGGAAACAGGATTTAAGATTAAAATTCACATTATTAGCGAATTTTGGGTCATAAGTAGTATTTTAAAGAATCCAGCTTTGGCATTGTGCTGGTGATTAGTTATTTAGACAACAAGAAATACATAAGAGTAAAAATTAAAAGCTTAGTGGAATATTTTTATTTTATGTATTGAATTGATGGGGGAAAGCTGGAGAAAGCATACACCGGTTATCTCACAAAATATAGTACCTAACCATTAGTTATATATAATATACCTATACATGAAATTTAAAATTGAATATTGTTGGTATTTATCCTTATGCCATGTCATAAGTATAATGTATGTATGTAAGGTGTGCTGAAGAGTATACATATAATTTAATTAAATATGAATGGACAAGGGCAAAGGGCTACTCTTACTGAATTATCTAATCTATGACAAGGACAAGTAAATGTAATTCACATCAAATGCCTGTCTGTGTTTTATATGCATGTATAATGTTAAAACGTCAAATGCCCTGCACTGACTTTCTCCTGACTTGACTTGATAGTCTGAAAGCTGTGACATGAGAATGACAGTGCATGAGCTGAACAGATATTTCCAGATTTCTTGGTTTGCAAACAGAATTAGATTTAGAGAAGAGTGTAGTGAAAGCGTTGCTATCTGCTCCACCCAATTTCTCATTCCCCTCTCTGATCGAGTTAAATCCAGAGTGAAGTGAATGGAAGTGAAGTGAATATTCGTATGAAGTGAAAGTAAGAAAGGAAAGATTCTGATACGATGTGATTGTTAAGAAAGAAGAGGAAACGATGAGCCATCATCATATTCCACGCCTTTTGCCATAACGATTCAAGATAGGAGCGTAGGATAAGGACTAAGTCAAGAGAAACCAATTTCAACAGAACCTTTTCCCAATCTGACCGAATGCCATTGAAAGTTTGAAAAGGCGATTGTAGTCAAGCTCCTTGGCCGATTAGGTGTTATTGTATACTATCGATGTGTCTCTTCACTGGGATCCTTTCGCCTTTTTAGCTTTTGTCTTCCAGCAATCCAATCTCATACTTTTCTTACTGCCTATAAGCATCTGTATAGTCTATGCCTTTTATATTATTTCTATGGCCACCTTTCTGTCTATAGTCACCGTACTGTAATACACACTCATGTATTAAGTAAGATTGGTATATATCTAATATACACTTTCACTCACACCCTGTATATAATACGCTACACTTTCTACATGCTTACAGTTCGAGTCAATATCATCCCTTCTTCGAATAAATTATCTCTCCACATTTTTGTACCCAAGTTAAGAATTTAAAATTACGACGAGCAATATTGTCTCATGTGCTTGACATTTTTGGAAAACCCAATCTGACAAATGCATAAAATTGCTACTTTAAGATAAAATAAATTGTTAAAATAGAAAACGCGTCTTAAGATAAATAAGTTCGACATTTGATTTACATACATCATATTCATAACAGAAAATGAATGGGAAAGTTTTAAATAGCGACTCTGAGTATGCAAAAAGGAAGCTAGCCTATATTTACAAGACACACTGTAGTATTTACTTACCATGGACACGTTACGTATTTAAAATCTGTAGCAAGTTAGTAAGATAAGTACGTCTGGTTTGGCTATCACATTTTTTCAGTAACTCTCAAATGTACAAATATCTAAGTTTTCTTTCCGTTTTCCTTCTTGAAGTATAGCATATAGTGACACACGTATTGTACTGATTGTAAGTGAAGTGCAAGTCTCAATTTTATTTTATAGGTTCGTATCATGAAAAGTCTATAAGAGCTAAGGGGAGCTAAACCACACTAACACGAGTACTCAACTCAAGTCCAGTAATCTCAAGCAAATACGAAATCACATTCAGATTTGATCCCAGGGCAAAGGTTAGCATATTTCCCTTTATGGGGATCTCATTCCTTACACTTCCTATTTTGTTCTTGCCCTTCTATCGGATTACCATCAACTAAACTGCTAGTATTACTGCATATGCTACATATATACTGTATACTGCTATTATTTAGTTATACTAGTATACCATGTAAAGGAACTTGAAGTTAAACTGATCCGTGAAACGAAAAAAGCATATTATTGCTGTGCAGGGTGTCCCTATTCCTTCCTACTTATGTACTACTATATGGACAAATTATATTATGTAGTTACACAAAAAACATGTAATTCTACAAATGCCTACTCACATACTACTAGTAATGCATTTAGTAATGATATGTATATAGGATGCTATGTAGATACCTTGATAATGCATTTTATCTGTAAACAGTCTTGTTAAAACTAACTAACTAAGAGAGGGATAAGATACAAAACTATAAAGTTTAAATGAAAGTAACCAAAAGTTGATATCTTGTTAGGGGAAGCTCAAGTAGCACTCTAGATTAATGTAGCTAAAGAGATGGGAACCGAACACGCTAATGCTATCTCATACTTATCCCACTTCTATCTGTATATTAGCTTCCTCATCCCACCATACACATACATATCCATTTCTATTACAGTTCAGTCTCATTTCGAAGTGTATATAAGGACATCCGCTCAATTCAGATCAGATTGGATGAGAGTTAGTCAGGCCAGGCCAGGGCCAAGTTAACAGGAAAACGAATAAGGAAAAGAGTCGCTCCTCTTCTTCTTTGGTACTTACAGCTCCCAAAGATTGGAAGGCTAATATGAGTCTGAAAATGTTCTGACATCACATCAGATCACATCACTATCACCATTATCGTCATTACCATTATGATCATCACCGTCATCCTGAAATCCACGGTGTGCTGTATGACATGACATCCCTAACATGACCAACCCAGCTACTAGAAATATTCCGGGATCCAAACCTGAAGGAACAGAGCCAAATAGGGAACTGCATGGGAGTTTGAAGGAAGCCAAATCTCAGTTTTTGTCTGGCCAGGAATCTGTATCAGCAGTCCTGAACTAATTTCATCAGATAATTTGAACATCTCTTAGATTTCCCGTACTGACAAGCACGTAAGATGTAACAGTTCAGACAAAATTATTTTTCAGCCACAATATTTTCGAATTGATAACCAAAATAATTTTAAATCTTGATAATTAAAGATGCCATAATAGTAATTAGATAATACGGTAGACCAGTACACCCAGAATTCGGAATACGATTATTGTGATAAAAGTTATCACAATAATATACAGATCATCTCTGCTCCCTTTACACAGAACGGACAGATTATTGATAGATAGCGTATCATTAGTAAAAGTTGCATTGAAACTAAAATTTCATGTGAAAAATGTCGTGTAACCAAGTTTAGATGGTTTTATGTAGGTAAAGTTGTTAGGTAGTTGAAGTTGGAAAATATATGTCATTATTGGCACACTACTAGTTCAAAATGTTCATTGTAGCGGTAATGGTAATGCGGTAACCTAGTCTCAAAATTATGACACAGTATATTACGAGTAAAAGAAACATTGCATTTACATGACTGACAATTGAGCAATATATATTTGAAGTATTGATCTATGTATTGTACTTGTATATCACTGCTTTCTAACCAAATTTTTGTAGGTAATTATTAATGTATCGCAATGTAGCGAAGATACATTTATGTGAACGCATTTCGTGTCCGTCTGGTGACCGATGTCGGACGACCCAGTTTCCCAGTTATAGCTATTGAAGGGGTCAACTTTTTTCAATTCTGTTTCTACATTTGGATAGCGTGGTAAGATATGTCATATATATTGTACGTGAAATGTAATTTTTATGAAAATATCGTATTGCTTTAGAATCACATAGTGTACCTATATATTACACGATATAATAGAACCTAACCTAATTATTAATATATGTAAATGTATGGGTGCAATAATAGAAAAAGGAAAATAATAATAGTATAGGGTTTGAGGAAAGATATAATTTAATGCAACGTTAGGTTCTTTTGCATTCCAAAAATCTTATTACATTGCTGCGTGGAGACGTCTGCTGGAATAAAAATTCCACCCAGATCAAGGGACGAGGACCCCTCACCACCTGTTGCCGCAAAATTTCTTCCACCCTTTACCATACGGTAAAACGTGAAAGAAATCAAAGAATAATTTACACTTTCTTCTACCCTCTACCATGCGGTAGCTTAAAAGAAAGGAAAGAAGAAGGAAAAGTATTTTCTTCTACCCTCTACCATGCAGTTGAGCGTAAAAGCAGAAAAGTTTTTTTGGTTCATTTTTTGTTTTTAATTTTTTGTTTTGACGAAGATGATAGAGGAATTGTTTCATCGGAATCATGAAGTAACGAATCAAAGGATTCCTCCTCAAAAGAAATAAATTCTTCGTCGTCTTCTCTGGAATAACCAGAGTCACCTTCTACAAGAATTTCTTCCTCTTGAGGATCCTCGTCATTGTCATTTTAATCCTCGACAATTTCCTCTATTTCCTCATCACTCCACTCATCGTCGGCATCATAATTGTCCATGTTGATTGGAGTCCGGATACCAGAACGTCCAATAGCACTTTTGTAAAGATTATTTGCAGAGCAAAAAAAGTTAGGTCTCTTTCAGAACGGCTGAGCTCCCGGCAAAAGTACCTAGCCATTGCGCCTCTGTTTAAAAATTTTATTTTATTACATTATACGTTACCATAACATTACGCGTGGAGACGTCTGCTGGAGCAAGGGATGAGGACCCATCTCCACCTGCTGTCCCAAAATTTCTTCCACCCTCTACCTTACGGTAAAGCGTAAAAGAAAGGAAAGAAGGAAAAAAGTATTTTCTTCTACCCTCTACCATGCGGTAAAGCGTAAAAGAAAGGAAAGAAGAAGGAAAAGTATTTTCTTCTACCCTCTACCATGCGGTAGAGCGTAAAAGAAAAATAGGTTTATTGGTTCATTTTTTGGATTTTTTGTTTTTAAATTTTTTTGTATATTTTTGTTTTGACGAATATTGATTATAGGGGAAGTGTTTCAACGGAATCATAAAGTAACGAATCAAAGGATTCCTCCTCAAAAGAAAGAAATTCTTCGTCGTCGCATCTGGAATAACCAGAGTCGCCTTCTACAAGAATTCCTTCATCTTGATGATCATCCTCGTCATCGTCACTTTCATCATCCTCGACATTTTCTTCTATAATTTCCTCCTCGTCATCACTCCACTCATCGTCGGAATCATAAATATCCATGTTAATTGGAGTCCGGATAGCAGTACGTCCAATAACAGTTTTTGATTAAGAGTTATTGCTTAGCAAAAAAGTTTGGTGCTGTTACGGTCCCTCTTTCAGAACAAGTAAACTCTCGGCAAAGGACCTAACCATTACAAATTTTTCATTAGGAATGTGAGCGTAAGCTCGGCTGAGTTCGTAAATAGGGAGGTGTAGCATAAGTGGGAGACTTATAAAACGGCTCAACCTTTTTGAATTGTATTAACGGATTTCAATGCAGGGCAAGGATAAATTTAATTTTGTCACAATGTCCCAACTACTTAATTGGGGCAATGTGACTAAAAGTTTATTGTATCATGTGGGACACTGTGAGATTCCAATTGCTTTGCGACTTCTGCTCCGATACATTCAGTATATTCTTATTTTTCATGGTCCATTGTACTAATTCCAATACAATTACATCATTAGATGCATTTATGGCACTTTAGTGTGACATAAATACAAGATGATTCTGCGCAATAGCTCAATCAGTGCGCAAAAAATTGATCTACTTTACCACCTACTAAACTTATTTTTGGTTACTACCTCAGCGCACCTTTTTAATTGCCCTCACAAGGCAGTTAATGGCTTTTATTACATAATACCACTAGAAAGTAATTCATTTGAAAGTTCCTTTAAGCAATAATATAATAATTGCATTGGTTGTTCTGGGTTTAGTTTGATTAGATTTTAGCTGGGTCCAGGCCCAGTCCAGTAATGATATAATTAAAACACTTGTCATAAAGTGCATGTACTATTTTGTAAGACATTTTCTGATATTTTCATTTCGTGAGATTTTTCCAGGAGCATGGCGATAGACATAGGGGAAAGGTTACGCTAAGCTGATGTACCAAATTCGTATTAGATAATCTGACTGAAGTCATAGCCATAACACTTTGTATTATGAAATGAGAACGTATAGGGAACGGGCTAAGTAATACTCATTTCCCAAATGGCCAAAGAGCACATAGAATTGCGAGGATGACTTTTATGGAGTGATTTTGATTAGAATCTAGCAAACATTTCCCAAAGAATTACTTTTTATGTTGGGAGATTTTCCGGAAAATTAAAGAAACCAAAAATTACTCTGCGTTGGAGCTAACATATAAGTGGAGGGAGGTCGTCTTACTTACTAAACTTATACAAGTACATTGTACATTATCTCTCATTTATTTAAGTTCTGAGTACAGGCAGAATGTAATAGCAAACAGTTTACAGCGAGGCCCCTTAGCATTTGCTTACATTTCAGTACAAAATTCATCAACTGTGTATAAAAATATACAACATGCAATCAAATGCGAAGAATTGAAGAAATGAATTTTTCTTTTGATTTGCATAAAGTATGTTAGGTATGCAATTCGATAACATTAAGCTTGGAGCTTAGTAGTAATTCTGATTTAAATGTACCAGCGAGCACTGAATAAATTAAGGACTTCAAATCTGCATTAATCCAACATACATATAACATGTTACTTAATAAGAGCATGTTACTAACCGTAAGTAAACTGATCAAAGACCGCAAACAACATCACCGCACATCTGCGTTTAGTTAAGCGTGGTGTTCAAGACTATGGCTGGAGCCCACAACTCATAGCTCACAACTCATTACATTTTATGCCCATACTGTACTGCCCGTTTTCGTCAAAGGAGTAAGCTCACTGGGTGTTTTACCTCTATGAAGTGATGAAACAACTCATTGCTAGTTTCCTCCGTGACAAGACTTCCTCTCGCCAACTAGATAGGAGTTCAGACCAACAGTTCCTTCGGTTTCTCGTTCTTATCCTTAATATTAGAATAGGATGTCCTTTCCAAGAAAGTTTCCTTTTCTTAATAATGGAGGTTTAGCCTCAATTTCCATTTCGATTGAAACAATGATCCGTTAAAGGCCGTCGGTTACAAAACAAATTGGCTTAACATGTCCTTATTCACGTTCGTACCTACTGATACACTTTGGTAATGCGATATCCATAATTTGTACAGTGAACATCAAGCAGGATACTGATAATCTTGAGTGAACATATAAAGAGAAGCGGCAGTTGTTTCCGTTACTTATCCTTCCAGAAGAGACATTAAATATAATATGATAACTACAAACTACCTACCATGAAATCTTAGAACACTATATTAACTTCAACTAGTTACTACACTGCTACACCACAATAACATACCTAATTTAATAGTAGCTTATATGGAAGAGACAAGAAGCATAATGACCCCTTATGCATAACTTTATTTGGAAGTATACCTTAGTATTATGCGATAATTGGCATGGGATTGGATTGAAATACATATTAGGAAATAGAACTACATGCATGTATTAACGTTCATGTTAATATTAAGTAGTAATATTTATACTAATATAGCGAAGTAGGTGTATTTAACCTATACAATATAAGTAATAGAGTCAAGTATCTATTGTAGTATTGGTATTTTAATGACCTCGAATTAAAATTATACATGCGTTTTAGCAAAAGTTAAAAAAATATTGAAAATTAATACCTACACTTACATATCCTTAGGGCAGCGATTTATCTTAAATGGTTTGCCTAGAATATTATTGTAGGCCATTTAGAAAGCGGTCAGCTTAGCTAGGCTGACAACACATTGCTATTAAATAAAGCAAAATGGCTAACTTATCGTTATTCGTGTTGATAGGACGAACTCTAGGATTGTCAGTCATTTCCATATAAACTACTAAATATTCCACCTACAGAGGTTAAGTTGGCATCAAAGAAAATGGGGTTTCTCTGGTTGGTATATTATTACATTAGATTACTGTAGCTATTTAACATATAATATTTTTGTTGGTGTGTGAGGGCAAAAACCAAATTAAAATGAACAAATATTCTCCATTTATATTTTAGCTAGTTACAAATTTTAGCAGAGTCTACTATAGTACTACTATATGAATATTCTTCATATAGAGATATACTATATTAAACTATATATTAAATCCGTAACTCTGTCGGCAAGTATAGGTTATATGATTATATGTGACGATATACCTAAAGCTAGTACACATTCCTCAACGCCTTCGCCTTTAGCAATACTTTATTTTTGCTTGTGTTGTGTTGGATATTGTGTATTGTATTAATGGCACATTTACTCATTATATTTAGGTGAATAATTTGGACTCAGTCGGATGTTCACAATGAATCTGAACATGTTCAGTTAAGCATAACGAATAACGGTTATATTCTGAATATTTTATTTATTTGTTAGTTAGTAGGAAAATAGTTTGTCAATTGCTCAATCGCTTGCATTTCTCCGTTCTTTAAATACCTTTTTCATCCTCAGAACTCGCAGCAGTCTGTTTAGGGCCAACATTGTTCTGCTTTTTGCTCTACATACTTTTGTTCTATTTACCTTAAGATATTTTTCTATTATCTCTGCAGGGACTAACATTAACATGTGCTGTGCCTCTGGCTCTGGATGGGATTGCATAACATTATTTAAATTTTATTGTTATTATAGCTAAAGTAGGTAGTAGCAACTACTACTACAAAACATTCAGCACTAAATACACATTAAGGAATTTATTTTGGGCTGACCTACTACTTACTACTTTCATACTATTGTATAGGTGTGCTTGTGCCACTGGCTTAACAGTACTCGGCATGTGAATTCTGATACCAACGAAACTAAATATACCAAAGTATAACAACATTATTGCTTCTAGTATTATGCTTTAGGGGTAAACATTCGCATTCCTTTAACTCACTCTGTTATACAAATGTGTGTGCACACCTCCTGTGGAATGGACTATGGGCAGCAAAACACAACAGAGAAATCTCTCGTTATTTGCAGCGCTTTACTTATTCTATGTATTTTAGGCAGTTACAGTAATTTCACAATCAACTTATAACTGTAAGTAGTAGGTACTAAGTACGTAGTAGATATGTGTATTTAACCTCGTTACTTTCCCCATGTTATGTGTAGGCCTTTGGTATGGTATATGGCACGGCATGGGCAGTTTGGTGAAAGTGGTGTGGTGAAAGACATAATAATCAGTGCATTGTTGTAGACAGTTGGCTTGGCTTGGTTTGGTTTGGCAGAGCTGAAATAAAATGAGTTCCATCTCACAATCTAATCCATTTTTATGACTCAATTGTGGTCTCTCTTTATTTTGGCGATCCAAACCAAACTTTACGCGTAGGTATATTACAGAATCGGCATTTTAGTAAGTACAACGCCTACTAGTACTACTACATAGAACAAATATGCTAGAGCAGCAGTAGTCATAGTCGTAGATGAAACTAGGTACCTACTACATACATAAAACTATAAAGAGAAACATGTGCAGTGCAAGTGCATTGCATTTGGATCCCAACTCCTTATAGTGTTGTAAGTAATTTGATAGACTAAATAAATATACTTATGTTTAAGGTAGGAGCAAGTTGTACTATTTATATACCTAGTTACAGGAGCTACTTTCCTATTAAGTGAGTAAGTAGCTTCTACATACAGAATGAACATGCCATGGATGCCCTTTCTCCATGCCAATTCAATGCTATGTGACCATATATGACCATATAGTCAAGTGATAGTGATGGTGATGTAGTTTGCTTTTACGCCTACACTTATGGTGTTAGGCAAACTACAGATAGTAAGAGAATGAAGTGTTGTGATGTAATATTATGTGATGGGATGCGATCCCATCCCATTCTCACTCCTCATCTCCCTCTGTTTTACTTTCTACATCGTATGTACTCTGTTGGCTCTGTACTTTGTACTATGTATAGTAATTCAAACCTTACCAGAGGCGTAGTTACAGAATTTGAGGGATATTTTAGAAAATCTAGAAAGAATCCTACCTATACATTACAAGAGTCAGTCGGGCCAAAAAATGGACTTACATTGAATATAATATTTAATAGGCACACATAAGTAAATATAAAGCAAAAACACGATTGTCAATGCTACATACATATCACAGGCGCAACAAAAATATTTGAATGCAATAACACTACATAGTAATAAACCATGCTAATCGTTGTAGAAAGGGAGCTTGCATTATCAAAATTTCAAATTATTTGAATTGTTTATCGTTGTGATTATCATGGTGATCTTCATAGTGATCGTGGTGATTGAATTTTCATGAAATCTCAAGTTGTATGTCTGGGAGTTGTATTTCTGATGTCAGCTGCTTTCTAACGATACCTCATTTGTTATATATTGCAATTTCATAAAAGGGGAGGGGGGTCAAAATTTCGAGGGGTGGGTTTTTTCAATGATGACACCGGTGGAGTTGAATAGGCAAACCTGAAAATTTGAAGTCGATATCTCAAACCGTTTTTGAGTTATGCCGCGACCAGACAGACAGACACAACAAATCCATAAAGGAGGCAAACTCCTTAATAAGTACACACTTAACGCACCCTACTTTTTATATGTAAGTTGCTACGTAACTTGAAGATTTCAGCACTTATGAGGTTTCCAGATACAGTTACATTTTACCTATTTACCAGCAGAAGCAGAATACACATTCATAATAGTAAATAGTAACTGTCTTGCGAATGTAATATGCCTACTAATGGCTTCTGCTATCTTCACTTCAATCAATTCACTAGTATAGCGGCTAAATATAATAAACTATAGTAGACACTCCTCTGATGTATGTAATACAGACTACAGATACTTATAGTGTGTTCTGTATAGATGTATTTTAACATGGAACTGACTTAGATACTAACTTAGCTAGTACATACCAGTGTCATGTATTGTGTGGGTGAATGTTTATATAGAGAATGTAGCATAACTCTAGCTTTTCGTTGTGAATGAATTTAGTTTTCACTGTTCCAGTTGGTTCGTTGATCAATCTTCCTCACACCCCGACGGTGTTTTTGTGGCTTCGCTTTGGACTAATGATTGCAGTTGCTCTCTATTACATTACACTCTTTCATTCTTTAGTGAGTGAGAACATTTACAAGTTTTTGTGGCTCCGGGATTAGCTTCTCTAGTGTCTATGCTACAGCTTGCTCTGTTTATTGTTGTTGAATCATGGATAGGAGAAACGTTCTACTGTCCAATTGATGATTTTATGACTTGCACACGCAATCACACACCTTGGCATACTTGTACAATATAAGTAGTTTTAGCAGTCAGGGGAACCTGAGCAAACACTGAACTTACAATTTACTTTTACCTATCTATCTGTACAAAGAAACATAAGGAGATTTCTTGAAATAGCTACCTATATGTACAATAGGTGTATAATAAGTGTACTTAGGAAGGATATGCTGGCTCTTGTCTTGTTATAGAACATAAGTAGTTGTAGTGGTCCCATGAAAAATTTGTTCCTCGAAAATCTGCGGTTGTGGTATGTAGTTCAAGTACCTCTACGCCCTACCATTACAGTAAACACTACAACTTTACCTACTTACAGATAATATACGATATAGACATAGGCACTTCCGTTGTAATAAGCATTAATAATACTTCCTGTTATGAATGTTGCTATATTTATGTAGTCGATATACAGTATATTTACTTGAGGAAAGCAATATTATGTTATCTTAAAGGGGGTTACGGATTTCTACGAATCTCCAGATCTTGTTACTAATAAATTGCAGTGCGCCCGTTGGAAGAAAACTAAATTAGAATCCAGATTTTTTATGTCGGGAGATAAGGAGAAATATATAACTCATCTTCTAAGAAATAACATCAGT